>JAXIVD010002310.1:12500-27500 GCA_036785275.1 Cancer borealis | reverse complement strand
TATTTCTAATTCCTGAAAAAAAAAATAATAAAGACAATTGACTGAACTATTAAACTCAATTCTTTTCACACACACACACACACACACACACACACACATTATCATTATTACACACATACACACACACACATTATTATTACACAGAAAAACACACCCATTATCATAAAAACACACACACACACACACATTATCATAAAAAACACACACACACACACACACAAAATAAATAAAATAAAATAAACACAAACACATTATCATAAAAACACACACACACACACACACACACACACACACCTGTTACTACTCCTATGTCCCCTGGAGTAGGAGGGTGAGCGAGAGTACTTCCGTCTTGAGGCCGAGGAGGAGGAGGAGTACTTGTCATAACGCACTCGGTCCTCCCTGAAGTAACGAGGAGAGGCAGAGCGACGGGAGGAGGAGGAATTCTTGTATCCACCCCCATCACGCCCCCTGTCTCCTGACCTTGACCTGTGGGGGGGGGGGGGGGAAGGGTGGGTAAGGGGTGGAAGGGATGGGGAAGGGGTGGAAGGGTGTGGGTAGGAGGGAAGGTGTGTTAGGTTAGGTTAGGTTAGGAGGAGGAGGAGGAGGAGGAGGAGGAGGAGGAGGAGGAGGAGGAGGAGGAGGAAGAGGAGGAGGAGGAAGAGGAGGAGGAGGAAGAGGAGGAGGAGGAGGAGGAGGAGGAGGAAGGGAAAAATAAGCAAGTTTAGGATATTTCTATACAATTTTAAACCAATTTTCTCTTTTATTCTTGATCAACACACACACACGCACACACATACACACACACACACATTCGCACACACACACACACACACACACATACACACCCATGCAAATCAACTTGACCTCACCTTGACCTGGAGAAGGACAGATCACGTGACCTCTCGTGGACAGGTGACGCTCCGTTGACACTGTGATGAGGTGACTCGCTCATCCTGTCACTCTGAGGTCACACTTGAAGGTCACACTTAAGGGTCACACTTGAAGGTCACACTCGACACTCTGAAGGGAGAAAAAAATACGTGTAGGATGGTAGGATAGAGTTCAAAGGATGTTAGGTTAGGTTAGAAGGATGTAATGTGTGATAGGATGCTGGTGAAGGATGGTTAGGTTAGAGTAGGACATGATCAAAGGATGTAAGGATGTTATAGGATAAGCTGGAAGGATGTTAGACTGTAGGATGCCATTTAGTGTCCTAACTAACATATATAGTCTCCTAACTAACACGTACAGTCTCCTAACTAACACGTACAGTCTCCTAACTAACACGTACAGTCTCCTAACTAACACGTACAGTCTCCTAACGAACACATATATTCTCCTAACTAACACGTACAGTCTCCTAACTAACACATATATTCTCCTAACTAACACGTACAGTCTCCTAGCTAACACGTACAGTCTCCTAACGAACACATATATTCTCCTAACTAACACGTACAGTCTCCTAACTAACACGTACAGTCTCCTAACTAACAAGTACAGTCTCCTAACTAATATATACAGATTCCTAACTAACATATACAATCTCCTAACTTACACGTACAGTCTCCTAACTAATACGTACAGTCTCCTAACTAACACGTACAGTCTCCTAATTAACACGTACAGTCTCCTAACTAATATATACAGATTCCTAACTAACATATACAGTCTCCTAACTTATACGTACAGTCTCCTAACTAACACGTACAGTCTCCTAACTAACACGTACAGTCTCCTAACTAACATATACAGATTCCTAACTAACATATACAGTCTCCTAACTAACACGTATAGTCTCCTAACTAACACGTACAGTCTCCTAACTAATACGTACAGTCTCCTAACTAACAAGTACAGTCTCCTAACTAACACGTACAGTCTCCTAACTAACACGTACAATCTCCTAACTAACACGTACAGTCTCCTAACTAATACGTACAGTCTCCTAACTAACAAGTACAGTCTCCTAACTAACACGTACAGTCTCCTAACTAATACGTACAGTCTCCTAACTAACACGTACAGTCTCCTAACTAACAAGTACAGTCTCCTAACTAATACGTACAGTCTCCTAACTAACACGTACAGTCTCCTAACTAACATGTACAGTCTCCTAACTAACATGTACAGTCTCCTAAGTAACACGTACAGTCTCCTAACTAATACGTACAGTCTCCTAACTAGCATGTACAGTCTCCTAACTAACAAGTACAGTCTCCTAACTAATACGTACAGTCTCCTAACTAGCATGTACAGTCTCCTAACTAACAAGTACAGTCTCCTAACTAATAAGTACAGTCTCCTAACTAACACATACAGTCTCCTAACTAACATGTACAGTCTCCTAAGTAACACTTACAGTCTCCTAACTAACACGTACAGTCTCCTAACTAATACGTACAGTCTCCTAACTAACATGTACAATCTCCTAACTAATACGTACAGTCTCCTAACTAACACGTACAGTCTCCTAACTAACACGTACAGTCTCCTAACTAACACGTATAGTCTCCTAACTAACATATACAGATTCCTAACTAACATATACAATCTCCTAACTAACACGTACAGTCTCCTAACTAACACGTACAGTCTCCTAACTAACACGTACAGTCTCCTAACTAACACGTACAGTCTCCTAACTAATACGTACAGTCTCCTAACTAACACGTAGTCTCCTAACTAACATATACAGATTCCTAACTAACATATACACGCATGCTCACCATTATAATCAAATATAGGACATAATATAGCAATCCAGATAAAAATTTAGGGTCAAATGCCTAACTTTTGGGTAATAAAATATAAAAAGCTTATATAACCGAACCAAACCCTAATATAATCAACCTAACATAACTTGAATAAATGTTTTACCAGATAAATAATGTATGTATAGTATGTATCACTTCATATTTATATCTATATCGTCAGAGCACTAGTTATGCAGATTTACACAGTCTCCTAACACATAGTCTCCTAACTGCCACGTACAATCTCCTAACTGCCACGTACAATCTCCTAACTGCCAGGTATAATCTCCTAACTGCCACGTACAATCTCCTAACTGCCATGTATAATCTCCTAACTGCCACGTACAATCTTCTAACTGCCACGTACAGTTTTCTAAGTAGCCTCTCACCTGCCACGTAGTCTCCTAACTGCCACGTACAGTCTAGTAACTAACACGTACAAGAGAGAGAGAGAGAGAGAGAGAGAGAGAGAGAGAGAGAGAGAGAGAGAGAGAGAGAGAGAGAGAGAGAGAGAGAGAAATAAAAATACCCCCCCTCAAGGTCAACCTTTTACTCGTGTATAACTAAATAAATAAGTATCAACGATTTTATGAAGATTATACTACTTCTTATAATTAATCTCTCTCTCTCTCTCCCATTTCCTGTGTAGATAAGAGAGAGAGAGAGAGAGAGAGAGAGAGAGAGAGAGAGAGAGAGAGAGAGAGAGAGAGAGAGAGAGAGAGAGAGAGAGAGAGAGAGAGAGAGAGAGAGAGAGAGAGAATCAAGGTAACAACGGAAAATAATGCATCACACTCCCCTTGCACTCAACACACGCAATTCTAACCCACACACGCCACCATCACCTCCCTTAAACAACACACTCCATCCTTAAAATAATAACAAATACCTAAATAAAACACAAAAGTAAAAATACACGAAATAAAAATACAAACACTCTTGAACACTAATCTAATCTTTACATATATCCTTATATTTCTTTTTATCTAACCATTTTCCCGTCATCTTTACTGTACTTTATTTATGCAGAAAGGTCTTAGGTATATTGTGAGTTAATTAAAGGTGTTATTACTTACGTAGAAGCAGTGATTAATGGATAATAATGAAGGAGAGTCAAGAATAACAGCGTGTTCTTTCCTCCGTCCTCAGCGCATGTGCAATGAGATGCGATTTTTTACGCGCGAAAAATCAAAATAAAACCTGATTATAGTTATATATATGGTTTTATAATTGATAGAAATGGTATATTATAGGTGAGATATGTTAATTGTGGTATTATATGTGTTTTGGGTTGAGTTGAGGAATTTCTTTTTTTACGCGGGAAATGTCAAAGCAATATTTTTTTTTATGGTTCTATGTATGTTTGTAATGATTGTAAAACGATTATTATGGTTTGAGCAAATTGTATTGAAGTTTTATACGTCTTTTGAGTAATCGTAGAAAGATATAGCTTGAGTTGAGAATTGTGTATTTTTTGAGCGGGAAAAATAAGTAGCTATGTTTTTATAATAAGGGAACAGTAAATATTAGATTAACATATACAAAATTAAGTACCTTAGCTTACTTCATTTCCTTCTCTTCTATAACTCCACTTATTTAATACTTCCTTCCCTTCCTCCTTTCGCCTGGAATGGACACACACACACACACACACACACAACACACACACACACACACACACACACAACACACACACACACACACACACACACAAGATAGACGATAAGCATAATAATGTATAATGTCACCGGTATGATAATTATCTTACTGATTTGCATTATAGAGACGATAAAAAACACGTAGTACAAACTTATCTACCAAGCTACATCGCCTCTTATTAACCCAGTTTTGGAGAGTTGAATTCCCTAACATCAATAATAAGTGTGGCATATACTACGTAGATTTCATTATATCAGTATTCGAAGTTAGAGCTGAGCAAAGTATGGAAATCGATATACTTTAGATGCAGATTGCGACAGAGTCATCGTAATAGATAGTTTTCGTAATTTTCCAGCAAACATTGAAGTATCGGACCGATAACGGCAAACGGCGGACCCAAGGCCGTTGGGTCGTTGGGAAGACGAAAACCAAGCGTTGTGCCGATTCCTATTTCCTATTCCAATTTCCGTAATAAATTTTCTACGTCGGCCCATTGGTGTTAAAGTGATATTGGGCCGATATTGAACTGTAACTTTTTACAACGCCGGAATGAGAATGGTAATCGAATTTGGGCCCGATGGGGTTATTCATGCATCAGTCCAGTCATCATTACAAGCCACTACATTTACTGCAGAATTAAGACAAGAGTGGTAGAATTATACTGATACTCCCCATAAAACATATATAAGTTTAGTAAAACAATGAAAACATATTGTATAATGCATTTTTTGTCCAGAAACACTGCATGGCTCCATTCCTGGTAGCATATTCACGAAGTTTGGAAGGCTATATAACTTGGAGGAAGTATGTATGATACAGTTGACATTTTCTCGGTTGTTTAGAAACCAATTTCAATATACTAGCTCAGCGTTTCTTAACCTGAGGTGCTGAAATCGATGTCAGGGGCTGCTGGGAAATGTTAAATACATGGCGGTAAAATATCAGTATTCCTAGCACGGGGTGACCAGTACTGAAGAGAAACTTTTTTGACAAATGTATTGTGTGTGTGTATATATATATATATATATATATATATATATATATATATATATATATATATATATATATTTATATATATATATATATTCATAAACTTTAACCTGCTTTTCAACTGTGTTAACGCATTTTAACATGGTGATGAAAAGTACTGAATTTGTACGAACCTTCCACACTTTCGTAGAAAGTCTGCGTCACAAAGCTTTGTGGTACACGTTTGGTAGTTGTGCGCTGATGTCTGACGTGAGATGGTAAGACAGCACTGCTTCCGGCAGTAGATGCATGGTAGCAGTGCTGCAGTACAGTACTGTATCTTCAAGTTACCCGTTAATTTCACGTTTCAGTAATACCGGTAAGACCATTGGAAGGTATATTCTTCCTCATTCACTCATGTTAGCCAAAGTTAGGGTGTGCTGGACTGCCTACACCTCATTAAAGGGCTGCTGACCTCGGAAAAGGTTAAGAAACGCTGCTATAGCTCATTAGAATAAGCGTTTTCTGCTCTATCTATTTGACTCTATACATCTTTTACGTAAACCTTATATTTTTGGAGTTAATTAATAAAAAAGTGTCTCCCTGCGGGACAGACTTGGGCGCCGTTAAAGTGTACGCGGAGAAAATATAGCTAAGTCAACTACATAATCAGAATGAGATAAAATATAATGATCAAACTATAGTTGCAAAACAATGTTAAAGTGTCAGACCAGTGAACTATTTTTGACATGAAAAAACAATCCTACTATTAAAAGAAGGATTGTTCAATTGTTTTAGATATGAGCAACTTTCTTATATTTGTGTTTTCAAGTTAGACTGACTAGGAATGTTTTACAATACCTTGCTCAAAGTACTTCTCAAACGTCTCTTGTAGGCGGATGTACTTGCAGTTGATTGAGGGCATCAGCAGCATCTAGAGCATGATTGTGATTCCCTGGGATGGTCACATAGCATGGAAAATCACTCCTCAGCTCATCGGTTAGGTGTGAATTCCTATGAACCATCCTTATGGTGACATCCATGAACACCCTGCAGCTGACAAATGAACTTTGATAATAATTTGGAAATAGATTGGCGTGGCATAGCACACTCATCCTACACATTATCTATATTTTTTGTTATTATGAGTGCATCAGATTTTAAAGGCAGGCACAATCTGAATTCTTTAAATCTTTACAAAGATAATTACTACAGCTTAATGGAGGCAATGATTTGCGTATGGTATGATATGCCTGATAAATAATAATAATAATAATAATGATAATAATAATAATAATAATAATGATAATAATAATAACAACAATAATAAAGAACTTGGTAAAAATTGAGCAGATGGCCATCTAGCCTACATAGGTTCATCTACATCTACAGTATATACTGTATCCACTACTTGACCTAAACTACTGTTGCTCTCTAAACCAGTGGTTCTTAACCTTTTTCAATATATGCAACCTTTTCCAATCAGCAGTCAGTTCTCACGCCCCCTCACTGCTGAAATACAAACAAATGCTGAAATACAAAGTTGATGTGATTTGTATTAATAACACAACCACTTTTTTAAATTTAATCTTCATTCATAAAGCTTACTTTTTTTTTTTGCAGAAAAAAATAGCATGCGTTTATAAAAATATATATTGCTTTAATACCCACACCCCTGAGGAACCGGCCTCGCACCCCTTAGAGGTGCGAACACCCCCTAGAGGTGCTCGCATCCCTGGTTAAGAACCACTGCTCTAACCTCACCTACTTAACTCACTAACACAACCAAACTAATTAACATGACTTCCTAAATGTTTATTGCTACAAAATAGAAGGCCTTCATATGTGCTAAATATTAACATTTTCTAATCACGTATGCAAAAAAAGGTGTCACAAAATGAATGGGAAAAATAGATTTGCTAAATACTTACTTACTATATATATATATGCTATAAAAAGGAGTTGCTTATTTATTTTTTATTTTTATATTAAGATTGATCTCACTCTTCAAGCCCAGTAAGGGTTAGGTTAGGTCATTTAATTTGGTTTGGTTAGTTTATTAATTTTAAAATGCTCAGTTATCTTTTCCTTATTACCAGTGAAGTAAATAGGCAGTGCATTTGTGATGAAAACGGTTAACAAATTCATTACAAGCATAACAAAATATAAAAGAAAATAATAATCTCTTCATAAATTGTGAGAAGGGGAAAACAAGAACATTTGGTCAAATTGCAGTTTTAAGCCAATACACTATTGATGGTTTTAATTATCCTGAATGTTTACATCGAATTATTAGGAGCATTTATAACCCCACACTGGCCACTCAGAAAGCATTTCTAAAATAGACCCCAAACCAACCTAACCTGCCCTGACCTAACCAGACCTAACCAGACCTAATCTAACTGATGGATCCCAAGAAATCCTTTCTGACTGGCCAATATGAGGTTAGAAATGCTGCTAATAATGAAATATGAACCATCAAGTTTATTAAAACCACCAATAGTGTGTTGGCTGAAACTGCAATAATAGTTACTGAAACTTGGCTCGCAGGTGGTTTATTTGCCAACTCCTTGGGAGTGCCATCCCTTGTACATAGACGAACATTTACTTACCCAGTATAAGTTTTCTTCCCTCCTTTATGCTTGACGCCGTGGTGATGTATCAGCAACTATAATAGTGAAGTAGCTTTCTGCAGCCAACAGGAATCAGCTTGTGGGCGTTGAAGCATGACTCACCCGGTGGTGAGTCATACAGAAGCCGCCTTTCCATTGCTGGAATTCCTCCCGAGATCTTACATTAGTCCATAGTTTAATGCAGTCTTCTTCTTGATGAAAACCATCACCATATAAAAAACTCAGACATTCAGAGCTCAACCACTCCATAATTGGTTTGAATATTCCCTGATTTCCCTCGCAATTGTTGTTGTTCTTTGAAGGAACTCTCGGCTCGCCGAATTGTTATCACCGTGGCCAAGAAAGGAAACCAATGAGAGCTTCTAGCCATCAAATTTATTAATGTATATAATATCTGAATTATAAGTATGCTAAAAATAAGTCTTAGGGAACGTGCAAAGCTAAAATGGAAAACGTAGCCGAATAAATCAAGCAGCGTTCAAATATTTCAAACTCATACTCATATTTTTCTAGTCAATTTAGTGTTTAAAAAAAAGAGTATATATGGGTTCAGTTTATTGTTACCATATTATAGCTTATGCGATATGTAAAATATATATAAAAATAATTATTTTGTGGATAAAAAAAATTAATAGGTTTCCGTAAGACAATGATAGAAAATAAAAATGATTGTCTTTATTATTGGAACCGACTGTTATTGAGGATGAAGTTGAAACTGAGTGTAAAGTGACTCATAGTGAGAGAAATGGGTGACGAGGCGGCTCTACCAAAACAGTTAAGATTTGAGTATTGTGTTCACGTGTGGCTCATTATATACGGACACAATGACGTATGACAGTGACTGTAGCGTCTGCAAGAGGTAAGTAAAGAGAGGGACGAGTAGTAGATGGTAGTGACTATTCTTCTTCTTCTTCTTGAGGTTCAGTCCACTGTTAATAGATCACCAGATTTATGAAAGCTCTTTATATTTCTCACATCAGACCTTAACTTGATTATGCTTCTTGTGTGTGGTTCTCTGGTTATGTTGAAGACCTCAAACTTCTAGAGTCGGTTCAAAGGAGATGGACCAAGAATATTTCTGGCTTGGAAACTCATTCCTATTCAGACCGACTAAGACACCTTGATTTATGTTATGTTCAGGGACGTCTATTAAGGGCTGACCTAATCAAGTACTGGAAAATATTTCATGGTCTATCGGCTATTAATCTGTCTGATATTTTGATATGATATTGATGTCTGATATTTGCCTGTTTTGTGTATTTCCTGCCGTATATATTGCACTTTCCAGCCCAAAATTATAGCATTGTCTGTGTGGTTTGTTTATTTATTTTTTGGGCTGGTGCAATAGCGGAATGTGGCTTCTCTTGCCTTAGTTGGGGAAGCCCACCAGGTGAGTGCCACGGGCAATACTTTATTTGATTATGTTGAGTAGGATTACTATATACATTGTTATATTATAAACACCACTAAAGGTACATAACTGCCAGTTCTATTCAGCTTATTGTATATTTATATGTTTATATAATCTGTTGAACTGGCGTACCTGTGGTTCTGGGCCCCCCTTTATTGGAGTAGTATGTGTATGCTGGCTGGTCTAGTGTTGTCCGAGGGGAGCCAACCAGGTAAGGAAGTAGAGGTGTGATAGGCACTTGGGATTGGGTGAGGTGGCTGACAGGTCATAGAGGTGGGGATCACCATAAGAAGATCTCTTCTTATTTCCCCACTAGCCTTTCAGAGGTAAGCGAGTCATAGGTAAGCGATGGCTATCTTGCCACAAATGCGGGGAATGGTTCCACGCGGTATGTTTAGGATCAGTGTATCAGAAAAATTACCCCGTCCTGAAACTAAACAACGTCTGGTGGTTCTGTAACCAGTGTGAGCGAGAGGTATCAGGAGATTGGGGTTTAGGAGAGAAAGCAGAAGATCCAGAGGAGGAGGAGGAGGAGGGAGAGATAGAGGAGGAGAAGGAGATTCGGGTGCTAGACCATGACTATGGGGTCCACTTACCTGGTGGCTACCCAATTGCACCAGTCAGGCTCGATCTAAGTACGTAGTGGGCTATTGGGCAGCCCGAAGCTGGTGGCACGCCAGCCCACTTTTATCAAGTGGTAAGGTTTGGGCTAAGGACAGTGGGCGGAGATGTGTGCCGTAAGCAGAATGATATGGGCCAGGGTGTATTAATTAGTGTGTGTGTGTGTGTGTGTGTGTATGTGTGTGTGTGTGTTTTAAGACTCCTCAGGTTACTAACTCACTGGTTTGTGTTTATTCATTACTATGTTAAAACTATTGGTGGTTATTTCATTATTATGATTATTATTACTTCCTGTCTATGTATATATGTATGTATGTGTGTGTGTTATTATCTAATTGTATTGATATTCTAGTATTGTTCTCTCTATGTCTATATTTATCAAGTATTTCTTATATTTTGTCAATAGTCTTCCTTGCAATCACTTATTTCTATCTATTTCAAAGTCCAAAAACAGGATAAACACATCATGACACTATCTCCGTAAAATCAACGTGTATTACAGAGAATGCATATGATAAAACGTTAAATAACTGACAATATAGATAGTGAAAGGTGAAATAAGAGAGAATAGAGATATTAAAGGTGTAATAAGATAATATAGATACAAGGCGTAGTGAGTGTGGTTAGTATATTGAGTCATAGTTCCGCCTCCTAGTCAAGGCCACACAATCAGCTAACTGAGGACATGATAGATATTGTTTTATACCACACCAGATATTTACAGAGTACACACCTTATATACACAACATTTTACGATCTATATTCAAGTAATGAGGATTTTTATATTATTCTACTGATATACTTGTGGTAATCTTGGAATATTCTGTGTAAATTGTACTAAATTATTTTATGTTCTACAGGATACTGTTATTAAGGAATAGTTTACTACTGACAAGGTATGTATACTTATAATATTCTTCTATTTGTAAGCTGTGAGTTTATCGGGAAAAATTTTAACTTATAAACAGTGATGACCTTGAGAGTTAAACAAAGGATTATAGTGGAAAATATGTAAATATGTGGAAATCATTTGAAACATTAAGAAAAAGGCAAATACAGTCAGTTATAAGAGACTCAAATAACGATAAATACACATAAATTAAGGTTAAAACATATATAAATACTGACCCGTTGTAAAGGAAGTCAACGTTTAGCGCGTATTATTATCACATTCCACTTGATCTCCACGTCGTGTTTATAACGTAAACAATCTTCCTATAATGAGTGTTTCGTCCCTTACCCATCAAACATTAACTAAACAATTCATTAAGTAACCATGCAACGTAAAAAGTGTCAATATAACCTTATATATAACCAACGTTGAGCAAATGAGTTCAGTTATCTCCCCGCCCTCATCTCGGCCTGGATGATCACGCGCTGGACTTCCTCACGGTAAAGTTAAATTATAGATCTATCATCCACCCTAAGCCTATGAAATCATATCATATTGGAGGAAATACATGAATCTTAATATTTAATCACTTATAACCAATAATTTATCTATATTAATCCCTAGCTATTAATTTGTATAAGCAGACTCCGAATTAAGTCTCAACACGTATACAGCAATAATCAATAACCATGATCAATAATATGGTTTAATAGACAGAATCACGTATATAAGTATAGAAAAGGACAGTCATTCAGCCTCATCACCTCACCTCAGTCAGTTATCAGTCTCTCACCAGCCCACTCGTGTGTCCTGACGTCCCACCATGAATATTGAGCCACACAAGCGCCCATCAACCAGGGATGTGCTCAGGAAGATGGAACAGCAGGATGAGGAAAAGGAACAACTCATTTCCAACACTCCACCTGTGAAACCTAAAGGTAATATATATATTTTTTTACTACATTTAAAGAGTACTGGCTAAGGGACAAGAAAAATGTGTGAAAAGATAATCCTGCTTGTCGCAATACCCTGTTAAGAGGATAGTAGGAGTAATAGAAGCAAGGGTTGTGTGTGTGCGTGTGTGTGTGAATATTGGTTTAAGTTATATGTATATATGAAATTTTTGGTTGTGTTTATTTATTTATACGTAGGATTATTTTTTTTGTATTATTGTTATTAGTATTTCTTTACAACTAAATAACTGCTCCACCTCTTTATTTTATTTATTTTTTATTTATTTATTTTTTTTTTTTTTGAGCATCTGTGAGCATGTTAGGTTATGGTTAGATTACGTTAGGTTAGATTCTTGTCCCAATTTCCAACAGAC
Organism: Cancer borealis; assembly: GCA_036785275.1. NCBI lineage: Eukaryota > Metazoa > Arthropoda > Malacostraca > Decapoda > Cancridae > Cancer > Cancer borealis. The sequence continues at coordinate 15,235 of JAXIVD010002310.1, read as the reverse complement.
CCATTAAACTTGTACCCATTCGGACACCACCTAACCTAACCCATTTCCTCCCCCATTTCTACAGGTATATTTGGGACTCGACACGTGCTGGCTATAATGGGTTTCCTCGGGTTTGCAAATGTGTATGCAATGCGAGTGAATCTGTCTGTGGCGGTGGTGGCGATGGTGAATAGTTCCGCAATAGCTCATGTTAATACCAGTGCTGCTGATGCTTGTCCGGCTAACGCTCTCAATTCTACTAGTAAGGATAACCAGGTGTGTGCGTTTGTTTTTGTGTATGTGTGTGTGTGTTTGGATGTGTGTGCGTTTTTATTTATTTTTTATTTTTAAGTGTTACCTTACCTTACCTTACCTTACCTTACCTTACCTTACCTTACCTTACCTAACCTAACCTAACCTTACCTAACCTAACCTTACCTTACCTTACCTTACCTTACCTTACCTTACCTTACCTAACCTAACCAAACCAAACCAAACCAACCCCAACCCAACCCAACCCAACCCTACCCAACCCAACCCAACACCCCTAAATAACTCTTCACCCCCTAACAGGACGGAGAATTCATATGGGACGAAAATAAGCAGGCCCTAATTCTGGGGTCATTCTTCTGGGGATACATCATTACCAACCCCATAGGCGGCCGGCTCGGAGAACTCATTGGAGGGAAGGTAGTGTTAGGTCTCGGAGTGTTAGTGACTTCGATCCTAACCATTCTTACTCCGATTGTAGCGAGGACGTCGACGAAACTACTGATTGCTTTGAGAGTGGTGGAGGGCTTAGGAGAGGTACGTGTATGTGTGTGTGTGTGTACGTGTGTGTGTGATAGATAGACATATGAATAGAGTGAGTGACTGTGTATGTGTGATTTTTCTATTTTTATTGTTTTATTAATTGTTATTTATTTATTTTATTGTTAGATAATTTATTAGAGTGAATTTGTGAGTTAATATGAATGGATGAATGGAGATTATTCATGTATATAATGATCTCTCTCTCTCTCTCTCTCTCTCTCTCTCTCTCTCTCTCTCTCTCTCTCTCTCTCTCTCTCTCTCTCTCTCTCTCTCAGGGCGTCACCTTCCCAGCCATGGTTTCTATAATGGCTAAGTGGGTTCCGCCCCTAGAACGCAGCAGAACATCCTCCCTTGTGTTTGCAGGTAAGGGGGGGAGGGGCAGAGAGAGAGAGAGGGAGAGAGAGAGGTAGGTTATGAAGAAAGATATAATTTTTATCTATTTTTTCTGTGACTGTTTAGATTATTATTATTATTATTATTATTACATATTACATGTTAGTACACACACACACACACACATACACACATATCTGATTATATTATTGTGGTTGGAAGGCTATTGTGTGTGTGTGTGTGGATGAGTCATTTGTATATGTAGTATTTTATTATTATTATTATTATTATTATTATTATTATTTCATTGATTCTTTTCACATATATATTAGTTTTTTTTTCTTTTACATTCTATAAGATTTTAATTGATTTTAATTGTGTTATTTATATGTATTTTGTGTATTATTTCAATGTTTTTTATTTTATTTTATTTTATTTTTATTTTTTTTCCCTTGGACATCGTGTAAGTATATCAATGTGTTTATTTCCATATATTATTAACGTATTTTCTTTTCTTTTTTTAAAACTATTTAGATATATATTGTGTATTATTTTCATGGTTTTTTTTTTTTGACATGACGTAGTGTAAGTATATCAATGTATTTTTATTTTCATATATTATTAACGTATTTTTTTTCCTCTTGATACCTTGAATGCATTATTTCATGTTCTGTCATTATTATTTGTCCCAATTTATACAATTCTCACATTTTGTTCTATTTTTCATGTTGTTTTGAGATTTTTCATAATTTTTTGTAACATTATTCTACATTTTTCGACATATTAACCACAATTTTCAACATTTTAACCACATTTTTCAACATTTATCAAATTTCCTCACTTAGTTTTGTATTTTTGCCACATTTTTCAACATTTTAACTAATTTTTCAACATTATTCCAACAATTATCAACTTTTTTGCCACATTTTTCAACATTTTTAAACATTATTCCAACAATTTTTACATTTTAACTGATTTTTCAACATTTTTCAACATTTTAACTAATTTCTCAACATTATTCCACATTTTAACAACAATTTTCAACATTATTCCAACAATTTTCAACACTTTTCAACATTTATCAACAATTTACAACAATTTTCAACATTATTCCACATTAATCCACATTTTCCCCATTGTTCCACCCTTTGCTCCACTTGGCAGGATCACAGTTTGGTACAGTGATCTCCTTGCCAATCTCGGGTCTCCTCTGCCAATCCACGTTTCTTGGTGGATGGCCGGCTGTTTTTTATGTGTTTGGAATCCTAGGCGTTGTGTGGTTCCTCGTGTGGATGTTTTTGGTGAGTGTGTGTGTGTGTGTGTGTGTGTTAATGTGTGTGTGTTTTATCTAACTATACTCTGACATTATTCAATTACCTAAGATTATTATTATTTTTTTCAATCCACTTTTTCATCCACTTTCAGATCCACGATGACCCGTCTAAGCATCCGGGCATCCACCTTGACGAGAAAATGTACATCCAACAGTCCTTGCATCGTGACCCTAACTCATCCAAGGTGTGTGTGTGTATGTGTGTGTGTGTCAGTTTTGATAATTTCCATTTTATTTTGTTGTCTAATTATTAATATTCTCTCATTTTGATATTTTT
>JAXIVD010002310.1:0-10000 GCA_036785275.1 Cancer borealis | reverse complement strand
TGTGTATGTATCTGTGTGTGTGTGTGTGTGTTTGATATAGCAAAAAAAAAAATACAATAATATCTACCGGTGAATATATAAATAAAAAGATATATATATTTATTATAATCAAGTTATTTTTATGTATGTACGTGTATAATGTATGTATGTGTATGTGTGTGTGTGTGTGTGTTGATGACAGATATATACACAAATTAACCTGTGATTACCTATTAGATATATTAGTATAGTTATTATAACAATACAATCAAGTATAATTTAGTTAATAGTCACAAGGGTTGACAGTAACTAAATTATTATATTATTCTGTAGTAATGGGTTGTATTTTTGTACTGTAATTGGTTGTATTTTATTATAATACTTAATTCAAGGTTGTATATATAGTGATTGTAGGTTAGTAAAGGTACCATACATATCACTATTATAGAAGCAAAGTTGTAGTGATGGTTGTAGTAGTAGTGGTTGTAGTAGTAGTAATAGTGGTTATAATAGTTGTAATTTCATTCATTAAATACTATTAATTATATGTTTCCTAATTAATGATGCAATAATTACTTACCTAATGTCCTTATACAATTATCTTATTTATTTGATTTTTTTTTAATTGAACTATTTTCAATTTTTTTCTCTATATAACTTTTTTTTTCTTCAATTTATTAAGTATTTTCCATTTTTTTTTCTATATATAACCATTTTTTTTTCCAAGTTATAAGGTTTTTAATATAAACAAGTCCGTCCTTTTTTTTATGAATCAGAATTTATTATTTTATTTTCTTAAGCCAAGATTTACAAAAATTTTCCGGGATGGCGAAAAATATTCATTAAATGCCTTAATATAATTTTTTATGTATGTGTGTGTGTGTCTGTATGTATGTATGTATGTATGTATGTATGTATATATCAAAACAAAAATATAAAGCTATCAAGACAATTTTCCGAACTAAATACGTATAACAAAGAAAATATTGAACGCAAAAATTTCCGTCACAAAAATTATGTCTAGTCTCTGCGGAACATTATTTTGCCCCGAGCCTCGTATAGGGTGTAAGGGGGGATAGGGCGGCGTGGCACTGTGTAAGGGGGGGTAGGGTGGCACTGTGGTCTATATGGCACCTCCGTATAGGGTTCAATATCATGGTTTTATTTTGATCGGTAATTTTTTGAGAATTCTGATTAAACGGTTTTGTAAAATTTCCTATTGAATTGAAATGTATACAAATAAAGTTTAATTGTATAACTTTGTATTGCTAATGAATAATGTTGAAGAATGATTATATATTGTTAGTTCAAGAATTATCAAAGTTAATTAGAACGCAAGAGACGGAATTTGATATAGTAGAATTGAGATGAAGAGAATTTAATGTTATAATGAATTAGTTCAAAGGATTCTGAAAGGACGTGTAAGAGAGAGAAATAGAATCAAACGCAACATAGATAGAATTTAATCTCATCAATTTATACCGAAAATACGTCAACTTGTAAAGAAAAAAGATAAATGTACCGATACTTTGAAAAATAATAATAATAGAATCAAACTCCACAAGAATAGAATTGAATCTTATAAATTTGAATAAAAAACACGTAAACCACAGTGCATAATCCTTCACCCTTTATGTGTATGTATGTATGTATGTATGTATGTATTTGTATATAACCTAACCTAACCTTCCTTTAGATGGCACTTTTCATCACAGCTTCACCTTATTCCTCTCCTTGACCTTCACGCACACACACACACACACGCACATGCACACATATGCACACACTCTTAGCTTACTCTGGACGGGATCTGAAATGTCGCCTGTCACTTTCTCTCTCTTCTCTCTCTCTCTCTCTCTCTCTCTCTCTCTCTCTCTCTCTCTCTCTCTCTCTCTCTCTCTCTCTCTCTCTCTCTCTCCTTAGCCTCTGTGGCCTGACTTTGGTTAAGAGCAAGACATCTTTTTTTTTCTTTTTTTCCTTTTTTTTTTTTTATTTATTTATTTTAAGAATGCATTTTTACTCTTTCTTTCTCTCTGTCTGTCTGTCTGTCTATCTGTCTTTGTTTGTTTTGTTGCTCATTCTCTCTGTCTGTTTGTGTGTTTGTTTGTCTGTCTCTTTCTCAGTCAGTTAAGTTAAGTCAGTCTGTCTTTCATATTCTCTCTCTCTCTCTCTCTCTCTCTCTCTCTCTCTCTCTCTCTCTCTCTCTCTCTCTCTCTCTCTCTCTCTCTCTCTCTCTCTCTCTCTCTCTCTCAGTCAATTAGTCAGTCAGTCAGTCTATTTTATCTATCAATCACACACACACACACACACACACACACCCACCCATCACATGACAATATAATCCTTGTATGCCTTTAGAGTCTTCAGTCCCTTCTTGAGGTGCTTGACTAGGTCCATCGGCTGAATAAGGATGGATATGTCACGTCCGACGGCATTCAAACGGTCTGCTATTTCCATATGCTGTGGGGTCAGGGAGAAAGGTTAGGTTAGGTTAGGAAATACTACAAATATATATAGAGAAACATCTTTCTCTAAATCTTTGCTACCAACTCTACTTGAGATGAAACCTTCGCTGTCGACCTTTACATATCGAAAGCCTTTGACGACCAGATAAACACACACACACCTAACCTAACTACAACTAGGTAAACACACACACCTAACCTAACTACAACTAGGTAAACACACACACCTAATGTAACTACAACTAGGTAAACACACACACTCCCACCTTGAAGAACAGATTGAGTGGTCTGTGGTTAATCTCTGTCAGTACCCAGGAACACATAGAGAGGGAGTCCACTGTCTGAGCCTTTGGGGGCACTCCGTGTAAGGATGCAAGACCCCCGGGCACAATCTGGGGGCATGGGTATAGGGTAGGAAGAGGAGGTATGGAAAATTTAATCAGAATAAAAAATAACATACTTTTCCTCACTAAAACCAAACAATGATAATGATACTATTACATTACCTCTCTAATTTCCGCTGTGTTTCCCTCTCTCACCACTCCAAGATGCTGTCCTTCTGTTTCCCTCTTAAGTGCGAAAACTTTACCATGGGGGACACGACGGATGATAAACTCGATCTGGATGAAGGGGAAATAAGGAGGAAATTAATAGTAAGTGGAATTATTTAGTTTGTAGGAGAAAAAAAGTAGGATTATTTGGTTTGTAGGGAAAAAAAGAAGAATGATTTAGTTTGAAAGAAAGGGGAAATAGGTTAGTTTGAAGGGGAAGAAAGGGGAAATAGGTTGCTTTGAAGGGGAAGAAAGGAGAAATAGGTTGGTTTGAAGGGGAAGAAAGGAGAAATAGGTTGGTTTGAAGGGGAAAAAATAATTAGTCTGTAACATTATAGTCGTTTTTTATCATGCGTTCAATGATTAATCAGGAAATCATAATTTAATGGGATAAACGAAACTAATATTTAAACAACCCGTAAAGAAAATGCATAGGAGAAATAAAAATAATCAAAATACACTAATATTAACACACGAATAATCTCAAACTTCCATATATTTCAAAAATTGATTTATCACATTATAAAAAAAACAAATAATCAACTTATCATGACTACAATTATAAACAAAAGTAATGTAGATAATTAAGTTCATTAGTGTCGGTAACGAACTTCATTATCTACAACTACGAGCAAGGTGGCGTGGCTACGTCTTTTCTTTTCGCTAAGAAGTATAGTTTATTTTGAAGTGTCAGTGTTGAGCGTGCTGGAGTGACTGCAATAACCTTCTGGACAACTTTAAGATAAGTTTCAGTAATGGTAGTGATGTGTGTAAGTAATTATGACAAAGTCTAACATAACCTCCTCCCGTCCGCGTCGGCGTCGTTATCCGTCATTTAAACACGATACATTTTAACTGCTAATTGTAATTTTAACAGCCATTTATTATGATAACCCATGTCTTTACAATGTTCTATGCGTTATTTAGGCACTGTGAACTTGTATTGGTTAAGTATTTATGAATTAATAGAAGTGATAGTTAATGTCATGTGTTGAGGCGACGTGATGGTGGTAAAGACGGCGACGGCGGCGGCGGGTGGGGATGGAGGTGGGGGAGAGGCGTCACCTAATTTATCAATGTTATTATACCATGTAAGTGTTAGTAGTGATGGTGTCACCTATTTTATCTATTTTATCATGTGTTGTGGTGTTCATTGTGGCGCTGTGAAGGTGGGTAAGGCTGGCTTGGCTGGGGGAATGAAATGAATGGTTAAGTGTCGTGCATCCACCCAGCCTTCCATCCATTCCGTCCGTTGCAGGTAAGATGAATTTGAATTTCCGCTTTTTGTTGATTTATTGACTTTTATTAGGATTATCCATATCTTCTTTATAAGTAAGGTGTAATTATGTTCTATCTACATGTGTGTTGCTTAAATATGTGCTAATTGTTGAAGAAAGTTTATGAAATTAGTGATTAGCGGTGAATGATGGTGTGAGGCGATGACGGGGTGAGGTAGCCAAGCCGAGCTACGTGACGCTGTTAGATTTTTACCGCTATATCTATAATTTATTCACTTTCATTATGGCTACGCATGATTTTATTACAATTTACGCTATAATATTGTTCTGCCTACATATGTTATGCGGAAATACGTACGAATTGATGAAAAAAGTGTCAACATTTTGGTTTTAGCGGTGTTGGGCGGTGAGTTGGCGGGATTTTATCCTAGGCTACGTGACACTTAGATTTTTACCGCTATTTCTATAATTTATTAACTTTCATTATGGCTACGCATATTTTTATTACATTTTACGTTATGATATTGTTCTGCCTACACGTGTGATGCGGAAATACGTGCGAATTGATGAAGACAGTGTCAACATTTTGGTTTTAGCGGTGTTGAGCGGTGAGTTGGCGGGATGGTCACCTTAGCCTATACGTTCCCGCCTCACCATACCACTACCAAAAATGTTTGCGTCTTACCGCTATTTGTATTATAGATTCACTTTTATTATGGCTCCGCATGTTTTTATTAGATTATACGCTATAATATTATCCTGCCTACGTATGTGACGCGGGAAACAGTGACGAATCATTACTCAGTTTCCCGCCATTTCAATTACAAGGTGCGAGTGAAATTCTCTCATTAATTGCGTGAATATAACTGTTTTCAGACATCGTGTGGAATTAAAAAACAGGATTTACATAAACAACAAGTATTAAAGAATAGAAAAAGTGCTAAAGAAGGAGACAGAACACATTAGAAGAGGAAGGAAGGAGAGAAACAGAAGAGATGGTGTTACATTGAAAGGTAAGAACAAAAAATTGAACGAATGTAAACACTTATCTCTCTCTCTCTCTCTCTCTCTCTCTCTCTCTCTCTCTCTCTCTCTCTCTCTCTCTCTCTCTCTCTCTCTCTCTCTCACCATTGCGCTGGCTTCGTTCTTGATAACAGTGTTCACCTCAGAAGCCGTAGTCACCTGTACTCCACAAACGCTCATTAACCTATCGCCAATATGGAAAGTGTTATGTAGGTAAGGATGTTCTCTCTGCTTCCACCCCGCCACGTACACCTGTTTAGGGGTAGAAAAGGAGGGGAGACGGTGTTAGAAATATATATATATATATATATATATATATATATATATATATATATATATATATATATATATATATATATATATATATATAGTGGATAATATGGAGATAAAGTTAGCCTATTAATTTTGAGGCACGGACTATTTTGTTTTGATAAGTTTTGATGTATATTGCATGATATTCTGCAACCTTCATTCTATCTGATATGTATGTATTAACCTCGGGAGAACACGCTAATGTTTGTGTTATCTAAATATTATCCTATAAAGTTTATTATATATATGCATTAGTTAGGTTAGGTTATATGTATACGTAATGGTAATATTAATTTTTTTCCCGCCAAAAATTACTAGCTCGTATGAAGATATAGATCATTTTTTGGCGGGAAGAAGGAAGTTGAGTTATTATTATTATTATTGTTTAATGATTACACACACACACACACACACACACACACACACACACACACACACACACACACACACACACACCAACACTTACATGATCGAACACATTGACGAAGGCTACAGTTTGACAGCAATCTTTCTTCCTTAAGGTCAGCCTCACTCCTGCTTGATGTGCAATCTCCCGCTGTAATCTGATAACCTGTTGCTCCCTTAGACTCATTAACCTGCCATCCTGACCCACTTGATATTGACCTTGGGTAGTGGTGGTGCTGGTCCCTCCTCCTCCTCCCGCTCCTCCACCTCCTCCACCTCCACCTCCTCCCTGTAGTGATGAGAAATTGTTATTGTTATTGTGATTATGATATTTTTGGTAGTTAAAGGCTAGGAATCTTGCCCTTTTTGTTCTGTTGTTGTTGTTGTGTGTGTGTGTGTGTGTGTGTGTGTGTGTGTGTGTGTGTGTGTGTGTGTGTGGGCGTGCGTTACCTGCTGTGGGCGTGGCGTGATAGCTGGCCCCACAGACGCTGCTCTACGGGCGTGTTCCCTTCGTCCTGATCTTCTATGTTCAGACCGCCGTCGCAAGAGTCCCGTCTGGGGGGCTTGAGGGGCGGTGGGCGGCACATCACTAGTAGCTAGAAACAAGGGCTCATAAGAACTATCATCCACGCCCCCCCACCCACTAGCACCCCCTCCCACCCCTACCACACCTACCCCACCTACTCCCCCATACCCCCCAGCACCTCCATACCCACTCCCTCTTTGACCAGGAGGCAGGGGAGGCCGCCCCCCGCCCCCAGCACCAAGAGAATTACCTACTCTTAGATGCAAAGCGTTAGGATCAGGTATGGAAGGGTAGGGAGCCTCGGTAGAGGAGAGCTCGGCAGGGTCTGGGTGCAGGGGTGTATCTGGGATGTTTGGGGTGTGTGCAGGGGCGCCGTATAGCTGTGAAGACGCCATGCTTCCGCTGCTTTCAAGGGCGGCTCCTACGGTGTCGAAGTTGAATACAGATGTTGATGGGGAAGCTACGTTAATAACTGTTACGTGTTGTTGTTGTTGTTGCTGTTGTTGTTGCTGTTGTTGATGTTGTTGTTGTTGTTGTTGTTGTTGTTCTCTAGGGGCGGCCTGTAGGAATGGGAAGGGGTAAGTTAGGGTGTTAGGTTAGGAAGATTATAGTGTTATGGTTATACTACTACTACTACTACTACTACTACTACTACTACTACTTACCTCAGGCCTGGGGGGTGAGCGTAGGTAGGTTAGGGACCCTGTACTGCTGGCAGGGGTGGTAGGGGAGCTTGGCAGGGAGGCACGGAATGACGACCTCCTACACACACACACACACACACACACACACACACACACACACACACACACACACACACACACACACACACACACACAGGTAGACAAACAGACAGGGACGTTGATTAGTGGTCAATAAAAATAATAATAACTGCAAAAAAAATATTAACTTCAAAATACTACTAATAATAAATACAAATAAATACAAAAACTAGAGAATTAAACAAAAATAAACAAACAATACAATTAGATTAGGTTAGATAAGGGTTAGGTTGTCTCCTCCTCCTCCTCCTCCTCCTCCTCCTCCTCCTCCTCACCTGTTCAATGGAGGGTACTCATGGTTAGGCCTCACATAAGTCACCACGGAGGAAGGTGATGTATTAGGGTCTGAAGAGTGACCAGAGGAAACTGAATTTAAACTATGCATTGATGGCAGGGCTGGCAGGGTGATGCTACCGGCAGGGCTCACTCCTAGACGCAGGGAATGTAGGCTGGAGACCTCTTCTGCAGGAGAAAAACAGGGGAAGGGGGTTAGGGAAGGGCTAGGAAGAGGGAAAGTTAGGTTAGGGGAAGGTAGGGTCAAGTTAGGTTTGATTTGGTTTAGGTTAGGTTAGGTTAGGTTAGGTTAGGTTTGGCTTGGCTTGGTTAGGTTAGGTTAGGTTAGGTTAGGTTAGGTTTGGTTTGGTTTGGTTAGGTTAGGTTAGGTTAGGTTAGGTTTGGTTTGGTTTAGTTTGGTTAGGTTAGGTTAGGTTTGGTTTGGTTAGGTTAGGTTAGGTTAAGTTAGGTTAGGTTAAGTTAGGTTAGGTTAGGTTAGGTTAGGTTAGGTTAGGTTAGATTAGATTAGATTAGATTCTCTCTCTCTCTCTCTCTCTCTCTCTCTCTCTCTCTCTCTCTCTCTCTCTCTCTCTCTCTCTCTCTCTCTCTCTCTCTCACCTCTGAATTCCATGGCGTGGGGGGGGAACTGGAAGGCTGTAGGGGTAGGGGGCAGGGGTGAGGCTGGATTCCTTAGCATAGGGGAACGTAGACCACCTTCCGGCTCCCTGCTGTATAGGTTGTCCTTGGGTGTGAGGACTCCTAGCTCCCTTAGGCGGCTCCGAAGGGCGTCTATCCACTCCATCATCTGTTCCCTGAGGAGGAGGAAGAGGAAGAGGAGGAGGAGGAAGAGGAAGAGGAGGAAAGATTGGGTTAGTTTAAGTGTTCGATGTCGTTCTTCCTTCTCCTCCTCCTCCTCCTCCTCCTCACCATATATTTCATTCCATTCTTTCATTTCTTGTTCTTCCTCTCATTCCTCCTTCCCTTCCTTCCTTCCTTCCTTCCTTCCTTCCTCCCTACCTTCCTACCTCTCTACAACCCTACCATACCATACCTCCCTTCCCTTCCCTTCCCTCCCTTTCCTCCCCTTCCTTACCTATTCTGCGCTCCTAGCTTGATCACCTCCCCTTCCAGCGTGATAGCAAACACGTGCTCATTATCCTCGTGCACACGTATAGAGGGTGACACGTGCAGGCAGCGTGATAGTGAGGTACGTAAGAGTGGGTTATGGCTGAATGCTGATCTTCTGTTCTCGTAAAACTCTAGCCATCCTTCGACCTCGTCATGAACACAGAAGGACACCCACACCTTCTCCCCTTTGGGCGGCTGTGGGGGAAGGATTATAGGATGTGAGGGAGGGAAAAAATGAGGGTTATTGTGTGTGTGAGGGAAAAAATGGGTGTGTTTTGTGAGGGAAAAAAAGGGGAAAGAAATGTGTTAATTAATTTAAAAAAGTATTATATTATATTTATCTCTTCATTAATATTTTTTGACGCAGATAATTTTTTTTGACTTTTTTTTTTTTTTGAGGGAAATTATTATTATCATTATTATTTTGATCTAAGGGGAAACGAACCCAATCAATTGTTACCTTAGTGAAGGGCGCCATGACAGACAGACGGCGTTCCTGCGAGGGCATCTTTTTAAGCCAACCATTCTTATGCACCTCCCGCACGCCCCCACCCCCACCACCACCCTCTGGAAACACAACAAGAGGAAATTATAGTAAGGGAAAAACATATATATAATTATCTAAGGATATAATTAGTGAGTATTAACAACAAAAAGGGTAATTATAGAAGGGATAAACATATATATAATTATCTAAGGGTATAATTAGGCAGTATAAACAACAAAAAGGGTAATTATAGAAGAGACAAACATATATATAATTATCTGAGGGTATAATTAGGCAGTATAAACAACAAAAAGGGTAATTATAGAAGAGACAAACATATATATATATAATTATCTTACTTATCTGAGGGTATGATAAGAGAGTATAGAGGAGTACAAAGGAAGAACAGACAGCAGCAGTCCTACTAGACCTAACCAGATAGAAGGAGAGCGGGGAAAAGAGGAGGAGGAGAGAGAGAGAGAGAGAGAGAGAGAGGAGGAGAGAGAGAGAGAGAGAGAGAGAGAGAGAGAGAGAGAGAGAGGGAAGGGGAAAAAAAGAATTTAAAACGTTTCTATCCTTCATAAAAACAATAACAAAAACGTTTCAAGTGTTTTAAACGTTTTTTCTATCCACGTGTGTGTGTGTGTGTGTGTGTGTGTGTGTGGTGTGTGTGTGTGTGTGTGTGTGTGTGTACTGTTTATATGAAGAATGAGGAAGAGAAGGAGAGTGAGGAGGAGGAGGAGGAGGAGGGAGGACGAGTGAACTTTGCTCTGCTCCCTAAACCACCACCCCCTTCTCTCTTCTTCTCTCTCTCTCTCTCTCTTCTCTCTC
>JAXIVD010002309.1:0-62927 GCA_036785275.1 Cancer borealis | reverse complement strand
TCAAAAGCAATTAAGGTATTAGAGGTTGAGTCATTAGATATCAAAAGACCAGAAGGAAAGTTAGATCTGTTAATTGGGTTGGATTATGCAGCTTTGATGCCACAAGCCATAAAAGCAGTGGGAAATCTACAGTTGTGCAGGAATGTATTTGGTTATTGCATAAGAGGATCTCACCCTTCCTTTTGTGGGAGGAACGATAGTGCATTAACAGTACAGATCAGCCATGCCAGTATGAGTTATAAGCCTGAGGAAATTAGTATCACTTCATTGAGTAAATTGGAAGGGCAGTTTGAGAAGATGATGACTATAGAAAATTTAGGAATCCAGTGTACCCCAATGTGTGGAGATTGCAAATGTGGACGCTGCCCTGTCTCTGGAAAATATACTATGAAGGAGGAGAAGGAATTGAAGTTAATAAGGGATGTTATTGTTCATGATCCAGACAGTAAGAGATTCACAGTATCATATCCATTTATTTCAGACCCTAACCAACTCCCAAATAATTATTACCAAGCTCTAGCACGCCTAAGGGCCACAGAGAGACGAAGTTAGAAAAGTTGGAACCAGAATATGCACAAAAGTATAAAGAGCAAATAGAGGACATGGTGTCACGGGGTGTAGCTCGGAAGCTGTCTAGTGAAGAAGTGAGTTCTTATGATGGGCCTATATTTTACCTTCCACATCATGAGGTGTTAAAACCAAGTTCTTCTTCGACCCCAGTTAGGATAGTGTTCAATTCATCAGTTAATTATATGGAAGCTTCCTTGAATGACTGGTTGGCAAAGGGTCCAGATGTGTTGGGTAACATGTTGGGAATTCTGTTGAGGTTCCGTCAGCATAGTGTTGCAATTGCTGGGGACATAAAGAAAATGTACAACATCTCAGAAAAGAGATCTCAGAAAGAGATCAGCACTGTCACAGATTCCTCTGGCGAAACATGGAGACAGATAGGGATGCAGATGTTTTTGTTCTTAATACGGTCACTTTTGGAGATCGTCCATCATCCATAATTGCAACACTCTGTTTGCACCAATCTGCATTAATGAAGGCGTCATATCAGGTAACTGGAAATAGGATTATCTCTAATTCTTATGTAGATGACATGCTAATAAGCTTGCCTAGTATTTCAGAGGCTAAGGAGTTTATTCAGCAGACAGAGGAACTCTTATCATATGGTGGATTTCAGATTAAACATTGGGTTATATCTGGTGAACATAAAGAAAAGGATTTACAGACATGGAATATCCTGGATTCCAAAGAGGAAAAGGTTTTGGGTTTAATATGGTGTCCCAAAAGTGATCAGTTCACTTTCAAAATGAGACTCAATTTTTCTAAGAAATACAAAAATGTCCATATTGAGAGAGATATTATCCTGTCAGAATTAGAAGCACGAACCCCACAAGTATTGACAAAGAGGATTGTATTAAGTCAATATGCTATGGTATTTGATCCCTTGGGTATTCTGGTTCCTTTGACTCTTAAAGCCAAGCTCCTCCTAAGGGAACTTTCTCAGATGGTTGATGAGAAAGGTAATAAAGTGGGTTGGGATGTCCCCATGCCTGATGAAATGTATGATGAGTGGGTTCAGTGGTTTTCTGACATGTTTGAGGTGGAGAAGTTTAAGATAGAGAGATGTATCTGGCATGAAAGGTGCATTGGACAGCCAAGTCTGGTCATATTTTCAGATGCTAGCTCAAATGCTGTAGGATGTTGTGCCTATGTGAGGTGGAAAGGGGAGAATGATAAATATTTCAACTATTTGTTGGCAGCGAAAGGGAAGTTAGCCCCACTAAGACAGACCACCATCCCAAGACTGGAACTCAAAGCAGCTGTATTGGCTTGTAGATTGAGAGAGTTTATTATACAAGAAATGTCCTACAACTTTGAATATGTTTTTTACATATAACAGATTCTGCTATTGTGAAGGCTCAAATTAATAATGATAGACTCAGATTTTCAACTTTTGTTGCAGTACGGATTGCTGAAATCCAGAGTAAATCAAAACCCGAAGAATGGTATTGGACTGCATCCAGTAATAATCCAGCTGATCTCGCTACAAGTAAAGAGATACTGAATGATGTAACCTGGCAGTATGGCCCTGAGTACATGAAATGGCCCCTTGAATATTGGCCAATTTCAAATCAGTCTGACTCTGAGTTACCAGATGTCCTTAAAGCGACAAAGGTTAATATTACAGATGCCAGTAATATAGAACCAGTGATAAATATTTGCAGATTTAGTAATTATCAAAGGATGCTAAGAACTACAGCTAGGGTATTGAAATCATTATCTTCAAAATCTTTGTTAAGCATTAAAATAGAGCCTGATGCTAAAGATATCAAGGAGGCAGAATTGTGGTGGATTAAAAGGATACAAGCTACATTGCTCCAGAACTGGTCTAAGAGATTCAAGCGATTGGCTCCATATTTGGGAGCAGATGGTGTAGTTAGAGTAGGTGGACGAATGTACGCCAACAATTGGAATAATAAGGAATTCATACTCATGCCAAGGGAACATCCATTTACAAAGTTGTATGTGAACCATGTTCATAATTCTAATCATGCAGGAGTTGAGTCAACAATAGCAAAAGTCCAGTCTAAATTTTGGATTCCAGGAATAAGACGATATGTAAAATCAGTGAGATCAAGATGTGTTTTGTGTAAGAAGACTGATAAACAGACTGAAGGACAATGTATGGGACCTATTCCCAATGAGAGGATGGATCCTGCACCACCCTTTTACAATTGCAGCTGTGATATTTTTGGGCCATTGCAGAATAAGGATGGTGTCAAGAAAAGAACTACTAGCAAAGCTTATGGTGTAGTCTTTAATTGTCTAGTTACCCGAGCTGTATACATTGATGTAGCAGAGGGATATGATACGGAAAGCTTTATTACCACCCTGAGGAGATTTGTGGCTATCCATGGATTCCCAAAGACCATGTATTCAGATTCCGGGAGTCAATTGGTTAGTGTTCTCCAGACTGCTTTATTTGAGGTTGCTACATTGTTGAATGACAGGCCAATTGGAATCAAACCTAGCAGTGATTGTGTCTATGATACATACCTTTGCCCAAATGATCTTTTGTTAGGCAGATGTGGGAGAAGTGTTCCATCTGGGATTTGGGATGAATCTCAAAGTTACAAAAAGAACTTAGAATTTTTGCAATCTGTATCAAGGGATTTTTGGAAGAAATGGATCAGAGATTATTGGCCAACCTTATTGGTTAGACAAAAGTGGCATCATGATGTAAGAAATGTCAGATTGGGAGATATTGTTATTGTGAAGGATAGCAATGCTATAAAAGGAGTGTGGAAAATGGCTTTAGTTGTGGAGGCATTGACAGGAAAGGATAGTAAAGTCAGAGATGTTTCATTAAAATATAAGACAAAGGATGGATCTCCGGTGATAATTAAAAGGTCTGTTCATAAAATTGTTGTTATACTACCTATAGAGGAACAATAGATATAAGTAAAGTGTGTGATGTGGTGACATTGAGTGACAAATGTACTGTTGGGTGTACCATACCTGTTTTGAGTTTTGGTCAATTACCTATGTTTTTTGGTGGGGGGAGTGTATCATAAAATGTTATGATAGTTATATGTATTTGAGTGTTCGAATCATCTGGTTCGTTTTCGATGAGTTACTTGTCATCTGGAAGTAACCGGTCGGTCACTTTGTGTTGTGGGTCCACGGCAGGTGGTGGTGTGCTCAGTAGCCGGCAGTTGTCACGGAGTTATTACATACTGCCCTGGTGATTTGGTTCCATTCTGTCTGGTGAGTGTTCAGCTTTACTTTTGTTAGTTATGTAATTTCTATTGTAGTATGTAATTATTATCAACCAGCTGCTGATTACCTTATTCCTCCAATTAGTGTTTTTTGTAGCAAGTTTATTATGTTACTTTTGTTCCGTGTGTAGGTTTTGAGGTGCTGGAAGCACGACAGTGGTGATTGTGGACATCTCGGCATTTGGTGTCTAACCGGTCTGGATTGGGGTTAGAGGTGTTCAGGATCTATAGCTGGGGTGCATTATGGTGTAAGTTGACTTATGTATGTTGATTTCAGTTGTTTATACTTGTTGGCAATTGTTAATTGAAATGGGAATTGTGTGCTACCTACTGACGTATATGTTTGTTTATAGGTTGAATTAAATCGCCAATACAACACTGTGCCGTTTCTAGCCTGAACACAATACAATTCAACACCGCACTTGACAAGATGGAGACAAAAACTGTGACACTGGAAGCCCTCAAGAGGAAGAGAGGTGCAGCCAAGGCTAAATTTGGAAGGAAGGTGAAGTATTTCAAAACTCATGTGAAAGGAGGTTCTTCTATTGAATTATTGAAAAGGTTGTATACTGATGTAGAAAAAAGTTTTGAGGAAGTGGAGGCAATTCATATGAATGTGATTGAGGAGAGTGAAGAAGAAAATGGTGATTCATACATAGACATTTTAGAATTTGAAAAACTAGAAATGTATAGTATGCTAGAAAAATTCTTAACTGAAGACTTAAAGAAAAGGACAGTTAAGTTAAAACCATTTGACCCCCCTGTGTTCACGGGAATGATAAGAGACTGGCCTACATTTCAGCAGACCTTTAAGAAACTGGTTGTTCCACAGTGTGGTAAAGAGCCTTATGCTCTGTTGCAGTGTTTGCAGGCTGAGTGAGGCTAAGGAACTTGTAAGAGGGGTGGAAGATGATTTTGATGCTATGATGTCACGTCTTGAGGAAGAATACAATTATGTTGGTAGGATTTTGGAGTCAATCTTAGGAGATATCAGAAAATTAAGGCCTATTCCTGAAGGTGCTAATAAGGCCATGATTGAAACTGTAAACATAATTGAAAGAAGTTGGCTTGATCTCAAGAAGTTGGGATTAGAATCTGAGTTGAGTAACAGTACAAACCTGGTAATGATAGAAAAGTTGCTCCATCCTAACCTCAGACGAGAATGGATTATAATTTACAAGGCACTTGATCCTAATGAGCCGGCTTTTCCTAAACTTATGGATTTTCTCACACGAGAGCGGAGTATTCTGAGACATAGGGGTGATGATAAGTCAACTAGAATGCATTCACACAATGTTCTGGGTGAAGTGGGTGGTGAAGCAGGTGTGAATAAGGTTACTGTTAATGAGCCACTTCAAGTTGTCAAGTGTATTGGATGCTATCAAAGAGGTGAAGAATAGCCAAGTGGAGTATCAGAGACAAGTTTCTGAGTTTATGCATGATACTACTAATGCTATCAGTGCCTTGTGCCCATCTACATCTACTATTGGTTCAGGGGAACAATGTTGGTTTCATAAGTTTAATGGTCATGATATCCAAAGATGCTCCCAGTTTGCTAGATTGAGTGATGAGACCAAAATGCAAACTCTTAAGGAAAATAAGATTTGCTTTTCTTGTTTAAATCCAGGCCACACCAGCAAATACTGCCCGAGGAAGATATTTTGTGAAATATGGCTTGAAGCAAGGGGACGTAAATGTGGTCGCGTCCATCATCCACTGTTGCATGATGCTTTTGTGAATAGGCCCTCAATGATAACAATGTCAAGCACTAAAACATATGATGGGGTGTTGTTGGCTGTTAGCCATGTCAAAAGTAACGGAGTACCTATTGCAACAATGTGGGATTCTGGATCAGATGTGTCTATCATTACCAATAGGATGGCAAGACAGTTAGGTTTGAAATCAATGGATGAAATGGTGATCAGTGTTACGAAGGTAGGAAATCAGACTGAAGAACTGCAGACTAAGACTTATGTTGTGCCATTGACAGACATAAATGGTAAAATTTGGGAAATAGAAGTTTGTGCCATGGAAGAAATAAGTTCACCTACAAAAAAGATTGATCTGTCAAAAGCAATTAAGGTATTAGAGGTTGAGTCATTAGATATCAAAAGACCAGAAGGAAAGTTAGATCTGTTAATTGGGTTGGATTATGCAGCTTTGATGCCACAAGCCATAAAAGCAGTGGGAAATCTACAGTTGTGCAGGAATGTATTTGGTTATTGCATAAGAGGATCTCACCCTTCCTTTTGTGGGAGGAACGATAGTGCATTAACAGTACAGATCAGCCATGCCAGTATGAGTTATAAGCCTGAGGAAATTAGTATCACTTCATTGAGTAAATTGGAAGGGCAGTTTGAGAAGATGATGACTATAGAAAATTTAGGAATCCAGTGTACCCCAATGTGTGGAGATTGCAAATGTGGACGCTGCCCTGTCTCTGGAAAATATACTATGAAGGAGGAGAAGGAATTGAAGTTAATAAGGGATGTTATTGTTCATGATCCAGACAGTAAGAGATTCACAGTATCATATCCATTTATTTCAGACCCTAACCAACTCCCAAATAATTATTACCAAGCTCTAGCACGCCTAAGGGCCACAGAGAGACGAAGTTAGAAAAGTTGGAACCAGAATATGCACAAAAGTATAAAGAGCAAATAGAGGACATGGTGTCACGGGGTGTAGCTCGGAAGCTGTCTAGTGAAGAAGTGAGTTCTTATGATGGGCCTATATTTTACCTTCCACATCATGAGGTGTTAAAACCAAGTTCTTCTTCGACCCCAGTTAGGATAGTGTTCAATTCATCAGTTAATTATATGGAAGCTTCCTTGAATGACTGGTTGGCAAAGGGTCCAGATGTGTTGGGTAACATGTTGGGAATTCTGTTGAGGTTCCGTCAGCATAGTGTTGCAATTGCTGGGGACATAAAGAAAATGTACAACATCTCAGAAAAGAGATCTCAGAAAGAGATCAGCACTGTCACAGATTCCTCTGGCGAAACATGGAGACAGATAGGGATGCAGATGTTTTTGTTCTTAATACGGTCACTTTTGGAGATCGTCCATCATCCATAATTGCAACACTCTGTTTGCACCAATCTGCATTAATGAAGGCGTCATATCAGGTAACTGGAAATAGGATTATCTCTAATTCTTATGTAGATGACATGCTAATAAGCTTGCCTAGTATTTCAGAGGCTAAGGAGTTTATTCAGCAGACAGAGGAACTCTTATCATATGGTGGATTTCAGATTAAACATTGGGTTATATCTGGTGAACATAAAGAAAAGGATTTACAGACATGGAATATCCTGGATTCCAAAGAGGAAAAGGTTTTGGGTTTAATATGGTGTCCCAAAAGTGATCAGTTCACTTTCAAAATGAGACTCAATTTTTCTAAGAAATACAAAAATGTCCATATTGAGAGAGATATTATCCTGTCAGAATTAGAAGCACGAACCCCACAAGTATTGACAAAGAGGATTGTATTAAGTCAATATGCTATGGTATTTGATCCCTTGGGTATTCTGGTTCCTTTGACTCTTAAAGCCAAGCTCCTCCTAAGGGAACTTTCTCAGATGGTTGATGAGAAAGGTAATAAAGTGGGTTGGGATGTCCCCATGCCTGATGAAATGTATGATGAGTGGGTTCAGTGGTTTTCTGACATGTTTGAGGTGGAGAAGTTTAAGATAGAGAGATGTATCTGGCATGAAAGGTGCATTGGACAGCCAAGTCTGGTCATATTTTCAGATGCTAGCTCAAATGCTGTAGGATGTTGTGCCTATGTGAGGTGGAAAGGGGAGAATGATAAATATTTCAACTATTTGTTGGCAGCGAAAGGGAAGTTAGCCCCACTAAGACAGACCACCATCCCAAGACTGGAACTCAAAGCAGCTGTATTGGCTTGTAGATTGAGAGAGTTTATTATACAAGAAATGTCCTACAACTTTGAATATGTTTTTTACATATAACAGATTCTGCTATTGTGAAGGCTCAAATTAATAATGATAGACTCAGATTTTCAACTTTTGTTGCAGTACGGATTGCTGAAATCCAGAGTAAATCAAAACCCGAAGAATGGTATTGGACTGCATCCAGTAATAATCCAGCTGATCTCGCTACAAGTAAAGAGATACTGAATGATGTAACCTGGCAGTATGGCCCTGAGTACATGAAATGGCCCCTTGAATATTGGCCAATTTCAAATCAGTCTGACTCTGAGTTACCAGATGTCCTTAAAGCGACAAAGGTTAATATTACAGATGCCAGTAATATAGAACCAGTGATAAATATTTGCAGATTTAGTAATTATCAAAGGATGCTAAGAACTACAGCTAGGGTATTGAAATCATTATCTTCAAAATCTTTGTTAAGCATTAAAATAGAGCCTGATGCTAAAGATATCAAGGAGGCAGAATTGTGGTGGATTAAAAGGATACAAGCTACATTGCTCCAGAACTGGTCTAAGAGATTCAAGCGATTGGCTCCATATTTGGGAGCAGATGGTGTAGTTAGAGTAGGTGGACGAATGTACGCCAACAATTGGAATAATAAGGAATTCATACTCATGCCAAGGGAACATCCATTTACAAAGTTGTATGTGAACCATGTTCATAATTCTAATCATGCAGGAGTTGAGTCAACAATAGCAAAAGTCCAGTCTAAATTTTGGATTCCAGGAATAAGACGATATGTAAAATCAGTGAGATCAAGATGTGTTTTGTGTAAGAAGACTGATAAACAGACTGAAGGACAATGTATGGGACCTATTCCCAATGAGAGGATGGATCCTGCACCACCCTTTTACAATTGCAGCTGTGATATTTTTGGGCCATTGCAGAATAAGGATGGTGTCAAGAAAAGAACTACTAGCAAAGCTTATGGTGTAGTCTTTAATTGTCTAGTTACCCGAGCTGTATACATTGATGTAGCAGAGGGATATGATACGGAAAGCTTTATTACCACCCTGAGGAGATTTGTGGCTATCCATGGATTCCCAAAGACCATGTATTCAGATTCCGGGAGTCAATTGGTTAGTGTTCTCCAGACTGCTTTATTTGAGGTTGCTACATTGTTGAATGACAGGCCAATTGGAATCAAACCTAGCAGTGATTGTGTCTATGATACAT
Source organism: Cancer borealis (assembly GCA_036785275.1). Classification (NCBI taxonomy): domain Eukaryota; kingdom Metazoa; phylum Arthropoda; class Malacostraca; order Decapoda; family Cancridae; genus Cancer; species Cancer borealis. The sequence continues at coordinate 54,008 of JAXIVD010002309.1, read as the reverse complement.
ACCTTTGCCCAAATGATCTTTTGTTAGGCAGATGTGGGAGAAGTGTTCCATCTGGGATTTGGGATGAATCTCAAAGTTACAAAAAGAACTTAGAATTTTTGCAATCTGTATCAAGGGATTTTTGGAAGAAATGGATCAGAGATTATTGGCCAACCTTATTGGTTAGACAAAAGTGGCATCATGATGTAAGAAATGTCAGATTGGGAGATATTGTTATTGTGAAGGATAGCAATGCTATAAAAGGAGTGTGGAAAATGGCTTTAGTTGTGGAGGCATTGACAGGAAAGGATAGTAAAGTCAGAGATGTTTCATTAAAATATAAGACAAAGGATGGATCTCCGGTGATAATTAAAAGGTCTGTTCATAAAATTGTTGTTATACTACCTATAGAGGAACAATAGATATAAGTAAAGTGTGTGATGTGGTGACATTGAGTGACAAATGTACTGTTGGGTGTACCGTACCTGTTTTGAGTTTTGGTCAATTACCTATGTTTTTTGGTGGGGGGAGTGTATCATAAAATGTTATGATAGTTATATGTATTTGAGTGTTCGAATCATCTGGTTCGTTTTCGATGAGTTACTTGTCATCTGGAAGTAACCGGTCGGTCACTTTGTGTTGTGGGTCCACGGCAGGTGGTGGTGTGCTCAGTAGCCGGCAGTTGTCACGGAGTTATTACATACTGCCCTGGTGATTTGGTTCCATTCTGTCTGGTGAGTGTTCAGCTTTACTTTTGTTAGTTATGTAATTTCTATTGTAGTATGTAATTATTATCAACCAGCTGCTGATTACCTTATTCCTCCAATTAGTGTTTTTTGTAGCAAGTTTATTATGTTACTTTTGTTCCGTGTGTAGGTTTTGAGGTGCTGGAAGCACGACAGTGGTGATTGTGGACATCTCGGCATTTGGTGTCTAACCGGTCTGGATTGGGGTTAGAGGTGTTCAGGATCTATAGCTGGGGTGCATTATGGTGTAAGTTGACTTATGTATGTTGATTTCAGTTGTTTATACTTGTTGGCAATTGTTAATTGAAATGGGAATTGTGTGCTACCTACTGACGTATATGTTTGTTTATAGGTTGAATTAAATCGCCAATACAACACTGTGCCGTTTCTAGCCTGAACACAATACAATTCAACACCGCACTTGACAAGATGGAGACAAAAACTGTGACACTGGAAGCCCTCAAGAGGAAGAGAGGTGCAGCCAAGGCTAAATTTGGAAGGAAGGTGAAGTATTTCAAAACTCATGTGAAAGGAGGTTCTTCTATTGAATTATTGAAAAGGTTGTATACTGATGTAGAAAAAAGTTTTGAGGAAGTGGAGGCAATTCATATGAATGTGATTGAGGAGAGTGAAGAAGAAAATGGTGATTCACACATAGACATTTTAGAATTTGAAAAACTTGAAATGTATAGTATGCTAGAAAAATTCTTAACTGAAGACTTAAAGAAAAGGACAGTTAAGTTAAAACCATTTGACCCCCCTGTGTTCACGGGAATGATAAGAGACTGGCCTACATTTCAGCAGACCTTTAAGAAACTGGTTGTTCCACAGTGTGGTAAAGAGCCTTATGCTCTGTTGCAGTGTTTGCAGGCTGAGTGAGGCTAAGGAACTTGTAAGAGGGGTGGAAGATGATTTTGATGCTATGATATCACGTCTTGAGGAAGAATACAATTATGTTGGTAGGATTTTGGAGTCAATCTTAGGAGATATCAGAAAATTAAGGCCTATTCCTGAAGGTGCTAATAAGGCCATGATTGAAACTGTAAACATAATTGAAAGAAGTTGGCTTGATCTCAAGAAGTTGGGATTAGAATCTGAGTTGAGTAACAGTACAAACCTGGTAATGATAGAAAAGTTGCTCCATCCTAACCTCAGACGAGAATGGATTATAATTTACAAGGCACTTGATCCTAATGAGCCGGCTTTTCCTAAACTTATGGATTTTCTCACACGAGAGCGGAGTATTCTGAGACATAGGGGTGATGATAAGTCAACTAGAATGCATTCACACAATGTTCTGGGTGAAGTGGGTGGTGAAGCAGGTGTGAATAAGGTTACTGTTAATGAGCCACTTCAGTTGTCAAGTGTATTGGATGCTATCAAAGAGGTGAAGAATAGCCAAGTGGAGTATCAGAGACAAGTTTCTGAGTTTATGCATGATACTACTAATGCTATCAGTGCCTTGTGCCCATCTACATCTACTATTGGTTCAGGGGAACAATGTTGGTTTCATAAGTTTAATGGTCATGATATCCAAAGATGCTCCCAGTTTGCTAGATTGAGTGATGAGACCAAAATGCAAATTCTTAAGGAAAATAAGATTTGCTTTTCTTGTTTAAATCCAGGCCACACCAGCAAATACTGCCCGAGGAAGATATTTTGTGAAATATGGGTTGAAGCAAGGGGACGTAAATGTGGTCGCGTCCATCATCCACTGTTGCATGATGCTTTTGTGAATAGGCCCTCAATGATAACAATGTCAAGCACTAAAACATATGATGGGGTGTTGTTGGCTGTTAGCCATGTCAAAAGTAACGGAGTACCTATTGCAACAATGTGGGATTCTGGATCAGATGTGTCTATCATTACCAATAGGATGGCAAGACAGTTAGGTTTGAAATCAATGGATGAAATGGTGATCAGTGTTACGAAGGTAGGAAATCAGACTGAAGAACTGCAGACTAAGACTTATGTTGTGCCATTGACAGACATAAATGGTAAAATTTGGGAAATAGAAGTTTGTGCCATGGAAGAAATAAGTTCACCTACAAAAAAGATTGATCTGTCAAAAGCAATTAAGGTATTAGAGGTTGAGTCATTAGATATCAAAAGACCAGAAGGAAAGTTAGATCTGTTAATTGGGTTGGATTATGCAGCTTTGATGCCACAAGCCATAAAAGCAGTGGGAAATCTACAGTTGTGCAGGAATGTATTTGGTTATTGCATAAGAGGATCTCACCCTTCCTTTTGTGGGAGGAACGATAGTGCATTAACAGTACAGATCAGCCATGCCAGTATGAGTTATAAGCCTGAGGAAATTAGTATCACTTCATTGAGTAAATTGGAAGGGCAGTTTGAGAAGATGATGACTATAGAAAATTTAGGAATCCAGTGTACCCCAATGTGTGGAGATTGCAAATGTGGACGCTGCCCTGTCTCTGGAAAATATACTATGAAGGAGGAGAAGGAATTGAAGTTAATAAGGGATGTTATTGTTCATGATCCAGACAGTAAGAGATTCACAGTATCATATCCATTTATTTCAGACCCTAACCAACTCCCAAATAATTATTACCAAGCTCTAGCACGCCTAAGGGCCACAGAGAGACGAAGTTAGAAAAGTTGGAACCAGAATATGCACAAAAGTATAAAGAGCAAATAGAGGACATGGTGTCACGGGGTGTAGCTCGGAAGCTGTCTAGTGAAGAAGTGAGTTCTTATGATGGGCCTATATTTTACCTTCCACATCATGAGGTGTTAAAACCAAGTTCTTCTTCGACCCCAGTTAGGATAGTGTTCAATTCATCAGTTAATTATATGGAAGCTTCCTTGAATGACTGGTTGGCAAAGGGTCCAGATGTGTTGGGTAACATGTTGGGAATTCTGTTGAGGTTCCGTCAGCATAGTGTTGCAATTGCTGGGGACATAAAGAAAATGTACAACATCTCAGAAAAGAGATCTCAGAAAGAGATCAGCACTGTCACAGATTCCTCTGGCGAAACATGGAGACAGATAGGGATGCAGATGTTTTTGTTCTTAATACGGTCACTTTTGGAGATCGTCCATCATCCATAATTGCAACACTCTGTTTGCACCAATCTGCATTAATGAAGGCGTCATATCAGGTAACTGGAAATAGGATTATCTCTAATTCTTATGTAGATGACATGCTAATAAGCTTGCCTAGTATTTCAGAGGCTAAGGAGTTTATTCAGCAGACAGAGGAACTCTTATCATATGGTGGATTTCAGATTAAACATTGGGTTATATCTGGTGAACATAAAGAAAAGGATTTACAGACATGGAATATCCTGGATTCCAAAGAGGAAAAGGTTTTGGGTTTAATATGGTGTCCCAAAAGTGATCAGTTCACTTTCAAAATGAGACTCAATTTTTCTAAGAAATACAAAAATGTCCATATTGAGAGAGATATTATCCTGTCAGAATTAGAAGCACGAACCCCACAAGTATTGACAAAGAGGATTGTATTAAGTCAATATGCTATGGTATTTGATCCCTTGGGTATTCTGGTTCCTTTGACTCTTAAAGCCAAGCTCCTCCTAAGGGAACTTTCTCAGATGGTTGATGAGAAAGGTAATAAAGTGGGTTGGGATGTCCCCATGCCTGATGAAATGTATGATGAGTGGGTTCAGTGGTTTTCTGACATGTTTGAGGTGGAGAAGTTTAAGATAGAGAGATGTATCTGGCATGAAAGGTGCATTGGACAGCCAAGTCTGGTCATATTTTCAGATGCTAGCTCAAATGCTGTAGGATGTTGTGCCTATGTGAGGTGGAAAGGGGAGAATGATAAATATTTCAACTATTTGTTGGCAGCGAAAGGGAAGTTAGCCCCACTAAGACAGACCACCATCCCAAGACTGGAACTCAAAGCAGCTGTATTGGCTTGTAGATTGAGAGAGTTTATTATACAAGAAATGTCCTACAACTTTGAATATGTTTTTTACATATAACAGATTCTGCTATTGTGAAGGCTCAAATTAATAATGATAGACTCAGATTTTCAACTTTTGTTGCAGTACGGATTGCTGAAATCCAGAGTAAATCAAAACCCGAAGAATGGTATTGGACTGCATCCAGTAATAATCCAGCTGATCTCGCTACAAGTAAAGAGATACTGAATGATGTAACCTGGCAGTATGGCCCTGAGTACATGAAATGGCCCCTTGAATATTGGCCAATTTCAAATCAGTCTGACTCTGAGTTACCAGATGTCCTTAAAGCGACAAAGGTTAATATTACAGATGCCAGTAATATAGAACCAGTGATAAATATTTGCAGATTTAGTAATTATCAAAGGATGCTAAGAACTACAGCTAGGGTATTGAAATCATTATCTTCAAAATCTTTGTTAAGCATTAAAATAGAGCCTGATGCTAAAGATATCAAGGAGGCAGAATTGTGGTGGATTAAAAGGATACAAGCTACATTGCTCCAGAACTGGTCTAAGAGATTCAAGCGATTGGCTCCATATTTGGGAGCAGATGGTGTAGTTAGAGTAGGTGGACGAATGTACGCCAACAATTGGAATAATAAGGAATTCATACTCATGCCAAGGGAACATCCATTTACAAAGTTGTATGTGAACCATGTTCATAATTCTAATCATGCAGGAGTTGAGTCAACAATAGCAAAAGTCCAGTCTAAATTTTGGATTCCAGGAATAAGACGATATGTAAAATCAGTGAGATCAAGATGTGTTTTGTGTAAGAAGACTGATAAACAGACTGAAGGACAATGTATGGGACCTATTCCCAATGAGAGGATGGATCCTGCACCACCCTTTTACAATTGCAGCTGTGATATTTTTGGGCCATTGCAGAATAAGGATGGTGTCAAGAAAAGAACTACTAGCAAAGCTTATGGTGTAGTCTTTAATTGTCTAGTTACCCGAGCTGTATACATTGATGTAGCAGAGGGATATGATACGGAAAGCTTTATTACCACCCTGAGGAGATTTGTGGCTATCCATGGATTCCCAAAGACCATGTATTCAGATTCCGGGAGTCAATTGGTTAGTGTTCTCCAGACTGCTTTATTTGAGGTTGCTACATTGTTGAATGACAGGCCAATTGGAATCAAACCTAGCAGTGATTGTGTCTATGATACATACCTTTGCCCAAATGATCTTTTGTTAGGCAGATGTGGGAGAAGTGTTCCATCTGGGATTTGGGATGAATCTCAAAGTTACAAAAAGAACTTAGAATTTTTGCAATCTGTATCAAGGGATTTTTGGAAGAAATGGATCAGAGATTATTGGCCAACCTTATTGGTTAGACAAAAGTGGCATCATGATGTAAGAAATGTCAGATTGGGAGATATTGTTATTGTGAAGGATAGCAATGCTATAAAAGGAGTGTGGAAAATGGCTTTAGTTGTGGAGGCATTGACAGGAAAGGATAGTAAAGTCAGAGATGTTTCATTAAAATATAAGACAAAGGATGGATCTCCGGTGATAATTAAAAGGTCTGTTCATAAAATTGTTGTTATACTACCTATAGAGGAACAATAGATATAAGTAAAGTGTGTGATGTGGTGACATTGAGTGACAAATGTACTGTTGGGTGTACCATACCTGTTTTGAGTTTTGGTCAATTACCTATGTTTTTTGGTGGGGGGAGTGTATCATAAAATGTTATGATAGTTATATGTATTTGAGTGTTCGAATCATCTGGTTCGTTTTCGATGAGTTACTTGTCATCTGGAAGTAACCGGTCGGTCACTTTGTGTTGTGGGTCCACGGCAGGTGGTGGTGTGCTCAGTAGCCGGCAGTTGTCACGGAGTTATTACATACTGCCCTGGTGATTTGGTTCCATTCTGTCTGGTGAGTGTTCAGCTTTACTTTTGTTAGTTATGTAATTTCTATTGTAGTATGTAATTATTATCAACCAGCTGCTGATTACCTTATTCCTCCAATTAGTGTTTTTTGTAGCAAGTTTATTATGTTACTTTTGTTCCGTGTGTAGGTTTTGAGGTGCTGGAAGCACGACAGTGGTGATTGTGGACATCTCGGCATTTGGTGTCTAACCGGTCTGGATTGGGGTTAGAGGTGTTCAGGATCTATAGCTGGGGTGCATTATGGTGTAAGTTGACTTATGTATGTTGATTTCAGTTGTTTATACTTGTTGGCAATTGTTAATTGAAATGGGAATTGTGTGCTACCTACTGACGTATATGTTTGTTTATAGGTTGAATTAAATCGCCAATACAACACTGTGCCGTTTCTAGCCTGAACACAATACAATTCAACACCGCACTTGACAAGATGGAGACAAAAACTGTGACACTGGAAGCCCTCAAGAGGAAGAGAGGTGCAGCCAAGGCTAAATTTGGAAGGAAGGTGAAGTATTTCAAAACTCATGTGAAAGGAGGTTCTTCTATTGAATTATTGAAAAGGTTGTATACTGATGTAGAAAAAAGTTTTGAGGAAGTGGAGGCAATTCATATGAATGTGATTGAGGAGAGTGAAGAAGAAAATGGTGATTCATACATAGACATTTTAGAATTTGAAAAACTAGAAATGTATAGTATGCTAGAAAAATTCTTAACTGAAGACTTAAAGAAAAGGACAGTTAAGTTAAAACCATTTGACCCCCCTGTGTTCACGGGAATGATAAGAGACTGGCCTACATTTCAGCAGACCTTTAAGAAACTGGTTGTTCCACAGTGTGGTAAAGAGCCTTATGCTCTGTTGCAGTGTTTGCAGGCTGAGTGAGGCTAAGGAACTTGTAAGAGGGGTGGAAGATGATTTTGATGCTATGATGTCACGTCTTGAGGAAGAATACAATTATGTTGGTAGGATTTTGGAGTCAATCTTAGGAGATATCAGAAAATTAAGGCCTATTCCTGAAGGTGCTAATAAGGCCATGATTGAAACTGTAAACATAATTGAAAGAAGTTGGCTTGATCTCAAGAAGTTGGGATTAGAATCTGAGTTGAGTAACAGTACAAACCTGGTAATGATAGAAAAGTTGCTCCATCCTAACCTCAGACGAGAATGGATTATAATTTACAAGGCACTTGATCCTAATGAGCCGGCTTTTCCTAAACTTATGGATTTTCTCACACGAGAGCGGAGTATTCTGAGACATAGGGGTGATGATAAGTCAACTAGAATGCATTCACACAATGTTCTGGGTGAAGTGGGTGGTGAAGCAGGTGTGAATAAGGTTACTGTTAATGAGCCACTTCAAGTTGTCAAGTGTATTGGATGCTATCAAAGAGGTGAAGAATAGCCAAGTGGAGTATCAGAGACAAGTTTCTGAGTTTATGCATGATACTACTAATGCTATCAGTGCCTTGTGCCCATCTACATCTACTATTGGTTCAGGGGAACAATGTTGGTTTCATAAGTTTAATGGTCATGATATCCAAAGATGCTCCCAGTTTGCTAGATTGAGTGATGAGACCAAAATGCAAACTCTTAAGGAAAATAAGATTTGCTTTTCTTGTTTAAATCCAGGCCACACCAGCAAATACTGCCCGAGGAAGATATTTTGTGAAATATGGCTTGAAGCAAGGGGACGTAAATGTGGTCGCGTCCATCATCCACTGTTGCATGATGCTTTTGTGAATAGGCCCTCAATGATAACAATGTCAAGCACTAAAACATATGATGGGGTGTTGTTGGCTGTTAGCCATGTCAAAAGTAACGGAGTACCTATTGCAACAATGTGGGATTCTGGATCAGATGTGTCTATCATTACCAATAGGATGGCAAGACAGTTAGGTTTGAAATCAATGGATGAAATGGTGATCAGTGTTACGAAGGTAGGAAATCAGACTGAAGAACTGCAGACTAAGACTTATGTTGTGCCATTGACAGACATAAATGGTAAAATTTGGGAAATAGAAGTTTGTGCCATGGAAGAAATAAGTTCACCTACAAAAAAGATTGATCTGTCAAAAGCAATTAAGGTATTAGAGGTTGAGTCATTAGATATCAAAAGACCAGAAGGAAAGTTAGATCTGTTAATTGGGTTGGATTATGCAGCTTTGATGCCACAAGCCATAAAAGCAGTGGGAAATCTACAGTTGTGCAGGAATGTATTTGGTTATTGCATAAGAGGATCTCACCCTTCCTTTTGTGGGAGGAACGATAGTGCATTAACAGTACAGATCAGCCATGCCAGTATGAGTTATAAGCCTGAGGAAATTAGTATCACTTCATTGAGTAAATTGGAAGGGCAGTTTGAGAAGATGATGACTATAGAAAATTTAGGAATCCAGTGTACCCCAATGTGTGGAGATTGCAAATGTGGACGCTGCCCTGTCTCTGGAAAATATACTATGAAGGAGGAGAAGGAATTGAAGTTAATAAGGGATGTTATTGTTCATGATCCAGACAGTAAGAGATTCACAGTATCATATCCATTTATTTCAGACCCTAACCAACTCCCAAATAATTATTACCAAGCTCTAGCACGCCTAAGGGCCACAGAGAGACGAAGTTAGAAAAGTTGGAACCAGAATATGCACAAAAGTATAAAGAGCAAATAGAGGACATGGTGTCACGGGGTGTAGCTCGGAAGCTGTCTAGTGAAGAAGTGAGTTCTTATGATGGGCCTATATTTTACCTTCCACATCATGAGGTGTTAAAACCAAGTTCTTCTTCGACCCCAGTTAGGATAGTGTTCAATTCATCAGTTAATTATATGGAAGCTTCCTTGAATGACTGGTTGGCAAAGGGTCCAGATGTGTTGGGTAACATGTTGGGAATTCTGTTGAGGTTCCGTCAGCATAGTGTTGCAATTGCTGGGGACATAAAGAAAATGTACAACATCTCAGAAAAGAGATCTCAGAAAGAGATCAGCACTGTCACAGATTCCTCTGGCGAAACATGGAGACAGATAGGGATGCAGATGTTTTTGTTCTTAATACGGTCACTTTTGGAGATCGTCCATCATCCATAATTGCAACACTCTGTTTGCACCAATCTGCATTAATGAAGGCGTCATATCAGGTAACTGGAAATAGGATTATCTCTAATTCTTATGTAGATGACATGCTAATAAGCTTGCCTAGTATTTCAGAGGCTAAGGAGTTTATTCAGCAGACAGAGGAACTCTTATCATATGGTGGATTTCAGATTAAACATTGGGTTATATCTGGTGAACATAAAGAAAAGGATTTACAGACATGGAATATCCTGGATTCCAAAGAGGAAAAGGTTTTGGGTTTAATATGGTGTCCCAAAAGTGATCAGTTCACTTTCAAAATGAGACTCAATTTTTCTAAGAAATACAAAAATGTCCATATTGAGAGAGATATTATCCTGTCAGAATTAGAAGCACGAACCCCACAAGTATTGACAAAGAGGATTGTATTAAGTCAATATGCTATGGTATTTGATCCCTTGGGTATTCTGGTTCCTTTGACTCTTAAAGCCAAGCTCCTCCTAAGGGAACTTTCTCAGATGGTTGATGAGAAAGGTAATAAAGTGGGTTGGGATGTCCCCATGCCTGATGAAATGTATGATGAGTGGGTTCAGTGGTTTTCTGACATGTTTGAGGTGGAGAAGTTTAAGATAGAGAGATGTATCTGGCATGAAAGGTGCATTGGACAGCCAAGTCTGGTCATATTTTCAGATGCTAGCTCAAATGCTGTAGGATGTTGTGCCTATGTGAGGTGGAAAGGGGAGAATGATAAATATTTCAACTATTTGTTGGCAGCGAAAGGGAAGTTAGCCCCACTAAGACAGACCACCATCCCAAGACTGGAACTCAAAGCAGCTGTATTGGCTTGTAGATTGAGAGAGTTTATTATACAAGAAATGTCCTACAACTTTGAATATGTTTTACATATAACAGATTCTGCTATTGTGAAGGCTCAAATTAATAATGATAGACTCAGATTTTCAACTTTTGTTGCAGTACGGATTGCTGAAATCCAGAGTAAATCAAAACCCGAAGAATGGTATTGGACTGCATCCAGTAATAATCCAGCTGATCTCGCTACAAGTAAAGAGATACTGAATGATGTAACCTGGCAGTATGGCCCTGAGTACATGAAATGGCCCCTTGAATATTGGCCAATTTCAAATCAGTCTGACTCTGAGTTACCAGATGTCCTTAAAGCGACAAAGGTTAATATTACAGATGCCAGTAATATAGAACCAGTGATAAATATTTGCAGATTTAGTAATTATCAAAGGATGCTAAGAACTACAGCTAGGGTATTGAAATCATTATCTTCAAAATCTTTGTTAAGCATTAAAATAGAGCCTGATGCTAAAGATATCAAGGAGGCAGAATTGTGGTGGATTAAAAGGATACAAGCTACATTGCTCCAGAACTGGTCTAAGAGATTCAAGCGATTGGCTCCATATTTGGGATCAGATGGTGTAGTTAGAGTAGGTGGACGAATGTACGCCAACAATTGGAATAATAAGGAATTCATACTCATGCCAAGGGAACATCCATTTACAAAGTTGTATGTGAACCATGTTCATAATTCTAATCATGCAGGAGTTGAGTCAACAATAGCAAAAGTCCAGTCTAAATTTTGGATTCCAGGAATAAGACGATATGTAAAATCAGTGAGGTCAAGATGTGTTTTGTGTAAGAAGACTGATAAACAGACTGAAGGACAATGTATGGGACCTATTCCCAATGAGAGGATGGATCCTGCACCACCCTTTTACAATTGCAGCTGTGATATTTTTGGGCCATTGCAGAATAAGGATGGTGTCAAGAAAAGAACTACTAGCAAAGCTTATGGTGTAGTCTTTAATTGTCTAGTTACCCGAGCTGTATACATTGATGTAGCAGAGGGATATGATACGGAAAGCTTTATTACCACCCTGAGGAGATTTGTGGCTATCCATGGATTCCCAAAGACCATGTATTCAGATTCCGGGAGTCAATTGGTTAGTGTTCTCCAGACTGCTTTATTTGAGGTTGCTACATTGTTGAATGACAGGCCAATTGGAATCAAACCTAGCAGTGATTGTGTCTATGATACATACCTTTGCCCAAATGATCTTTTGTTAGGCAGATGTGGGAGAAGTGTTCCATCTGGGATTTGGGATGAATCTCAAAGTTACAAAAAGAACTTAGAATTTTTGCAATCTGTATCAAGGGATTTTTGGAAGAAATGGATCAGAGATTATTGGCCAACCTTATTGGTTAGACAAAAGTGGCATCATGATGTAAGAAATGTCAGATTGGGAGATATTGTTATTGTGAAGGATAGCAATGCTATAAAAGGAGTGTGGAAAATGGCTTTAGTTGTGGAGGCATTGACAGGAAAGGATAGTAAAGTCAGAGATGTTTCATTAAAATATAAGACAAAGGATGGATCTCCGGTGATAATTAAAAGGTCTGTTCATAAAATTGTTGTTATACTACCTATAGAGGAACAATAGATATAAGTAAAGTGTGTGATGTGGTGACATTGAGTGACAAATGTACTGTTGGGTGTACCGTACCTGTTTTGAGTTTTGGTCAATTACCTATGTTTTTTGGTGGGGGGAGTGTATCATAAAATGTTATGATAGTTATATGTATTTGAGTGTTCGAATCATCTGGTTCGTTTTCGATGAGTTACTTGTCATCTGGAAGTAACCGGTCGGTCACTTTGTGTTGTGGGTCCACGGCAGGTGGTGGTGTGCTCAGTAGCCGGCAGTTGTCACGGAGTTATTACATACTGCCCTGGTGATTTGGTTCCATTCTGTCTGGTGAGTGTTCAGCTTTACTTTTGTTAGTTATGTAATTTCTATTGTAGTATGTAATTATTATCAACCAGCTGCTGATTACCTTATTCCTCCAATTAGTGTTTTTTGTAGCAAGTTTATTATGTTACTTTTGTTCCGTGTGTAGGTTTTGAGGTGCTGGAAGCACGACAGTGGTGATTGTGGACATCTCGGCATTTGGTGTCTAACCGGTCTGGATTGGGGTTAGAGGTGTTCAGGATCTATAGCTGGGGTGCATTATGGTGTAAGTTGACTTATGTATGTTGATTTCAGTTGTTTATACTTGTTGGCAATTGTTAATTGAAATGGGAATTGTGTGCTACCTACTGACGTATATGTTTGTTTATAGGTTGAATTAAATCGCCAATACAACACTGTGCCGTTTCTAGCCTGAACACAATACAATTCAACACCGCACTTGACAAGATGGAGACAAAAACTGTGACACTGGAAGCCCTCAAGAGGAAGAGAGGTGCAGCCAAGGCTAAATTTGGAAGGAAGGTGAAGTATTTCAAAACTCATGTGAAAGGAGGTTCTTCTATTGAATTATTGAAAAGGTTGTATACTGATGTAGAAAAAAGTTTTGAGGAAGTGGAGGCAATTCATATGAATGTGATTGAGGAGAGTGAAGAAGAAAATGGTGATTCATACATAGACATTTTAGAATTTGAAAAACTAGAAATGTATAGTATGCTAGAAAAATTCTTAACTGAAGACTTAAAGAAAAGGACAGTTAAGTTAAAACCATTTGACCCCCCTGTGTTCACGGGAATGATAAGAGACTGGCCTACATTTCAGCAGACCTTTAAGAAACTGGTTGTTCCACAGTGTGGTAAAGAGCCTTATGCTCTGTTGCAGTGTTTGCAGGCTGAGTGAGGCTAAGGAACTTGTAAGAGGGGTGGAAGATGATTTTGATGCTATGATGTCACGTCTTGAGGAAGAATACAATTATGTTGGTAGGATTTTGGAGTCAATCTTAGGAGATATCAGAAAATTAAGGCCTATTCCTGAAGGTGCTAATAAGGCCATGATTGAAACTGTAAACATAATTGAAAGAAGTTGGCTTGATCTCAAGAAGTTGGGATTAGAATCTGAGTTGAGTAACAGTACAAACCTGGTAATGATAGAAAAGTTGCTCCATCCTAACCTCAGACGAGAATGGATTATAATTTACAAGGCACTTGATCCTAATGAGCCGGCTTTTCCTAAACTTATGGATTTTCTCACACGAGAGCGGAGTATTCTGAGACATAGGGGTGATGATAAGTCAACTAGAATGCATTCACACAATGTTCTGGGTGAAGTGGGTGGTGAAGCAGGTGTGAATAAGGTTACTGTTAATGAGCCACTTCAGTTGTCAAGTGTATTGGATGCTATCAAAGAGGTGAAGAATAGCCAAGTGGAGTATCAGAGACAAGTTTCTGAGTTTATGCATGATACTACTAATGCTATCAGTGCCTTGTGCCCATCTACATCTACTATTGGTTCAGGGGAACAATGTTGGTTTCATAAGTTTAATGGTCATGATATCCAAAGATGCTCCCAGTTTGCTAGATTGAGTGATGAGACCAAAATGCAAACTCTTAAGGAAAATAAGATTTGCTTTTCTTGTTTAAATCCAGGCCACACCGGCAAATACTGCCCGAGGAAGATATTTTGTGAAATATGGCTTGAAGCAAGGGGACGTAAATGTGGTCGCGTCCATCATCCACTGTTGCATGATGCTTTTGTGAATAGGCCCTCAATGATAACAATGTCAAGCACTAAAACATAAGATGGGGTGTTGTTGGCTGTTAGCCATGTCAAAAGTAACGGAGTACCTATTGCAACAATGTGGGATTCTGGATCAGATGTGTCTATCATTACCAATAGGATGGCAAGACAGTTAGGTTTGAAATCAATGGATGAAATGGTGATCAGTGTTACGAAGGTAGGAAATCAGACTGAAGAACTGCAGACTAAGACTTATGTTGTGCCATTGACAGACATAAATGGTAAAATTTGGGAAATAGAAGTTTGTGCCATGGAAGAAATAAGTTCACCTACAAAAAAGAATTGATCTGTCAAAAGCAATTAAGGTATTAGAGGTTGAGTCATTAGATATCAAAAGACCAGAAGGAAAGTTAGATCTGTTAATTGGGTTGGATTATGCAGCTTTGATGCCACAAGCCATAAAAGCAGTGGGAAATCTACAGTTGTGCAGGAATGTATTTGGTTATTGCATAAGAGGATCTCACCCTTCCTTTTGTGGGAGGAACGATAGTGCATTAACAGTACAGATCAGCCATGCCAGTATGAGTTATAAGCCTGAGGAAATTAGTATCACTTCATTGAGTAAATTGGAAGGGCAGTTTGAGAAGATGATGACTATAGAAAATTTAGGAATCCAGTGTACCCCAATGTGTGGAGATTGCAAATGTGGACGCTGCCCTGTCTCTGGAAAATATACTATGAAGGAGGAGAAGGAATTGAAGTTAATAAGGGATGTTATTGTTCATGATCCAGACAGTAAGAGATTCACAGTATCATATCCATTTATTTCAGACCCTAACCAACTCCCAAATAATTATTACCAAGCTCTAGCACGCCTAAGGGCCACAGAGAGACGGCTAAAAAAAGTTGGAACCAGAATATGCACAAAAGTATAAAGAGCAAATAGAGGACATGGTGTCACGGGGTGTAGCTCGGAAGCTGTCTAGTGAAGAAGTGAGTTCTTATGATGGGCCTATATTTTACCTTCCACATCATGAGGTGTTAAAACCAAGTTCTTCTTCGACCCCAGTTAGGATAGTGTTCAATTCATCAGTTAATTATATGGAAGCTTCCTTGAATGACTGGTTGGCAAAGGGTCCAGATGTGTTGGGTAACATGTTGGGAATTCTGTTGAGGTTCCGTCAGCATAGTGTTGCAATTGCTGGGGACATAAAGAAAATGTACAACATCTCAGAAAAGAGATCTCAGAAAGAGATCAGCACTGTCACAGATTCCTCTGGCGAAACATGGAGACAGATAGGGATGCAGATGTTTTTGTTCTTAATACGGTCACTTTTGGAGATCGTCCATCATCCATAATTGCAACACTCTGTTTGCACCAATCTGCATTAATGAAGGCGTCATATCAGGTAACTGGAAATAGGATTATCTCTAATTCTTATGTAGATGACATGCTAATAAGCTTGCCTAGTATTTCAGAGGCTAAGGAGTTTATTCAGCAGACAGAGGAACTCTTATCATATGGTGGATTTCAGATTAAACATTGGGTTATATCTGGTGAACATAAAGAAAAGGATTTACAGACATGGAATATCCTGGATTCCAAAGAGGAAAAGGTTTTGGGTTTAATATGGTGTCCCAAAAGTGATCAGTTCACTTTCAAAATGAGACTCAATTTTTCTAAGAAATACAAAAATGTCCATATTGAGAGAGATATTATCCTGTCAGAATTAGAAGCACGAACCCCACAAGTATTGACAAAGAGGATTGTATTAAGTCAATATGCTATGGTATTTGTTCCCTTGGGTATTCTGGTTCCTTTGACTCTTAAAGCCAAGCTCCTCCTAAGGGAACTTTCTCAGATGGTTGATGAGAAAGGTAATAAAGTGGGTTGGGATGTCCCCATGCCTGATGAAATGTATGATGAGTGGGTTCAGTGGTTTTCTGACATGTTTGAGGTGGAGAAGTTTAAGATAGAGAGATGTATCTGGCATGAAAGGTGCATTGGACAGCCAAGTCTGGTCATATTTTCAGATGCTAGCTCAAATGCTGTAGGATGTTGTGCCTATGTGAGGTGGAAAGGGGAGAATGATAAATATTTCAACTATTTGTTGGCAGCGAAAGGGAAGTTAGCCCCACTAAGACAGACCACCATCCCAAGACTGGAACTCAAAGCAGCTGTATTGGCTTGTAGATTGAGAGAGTTTATTATACAAGAAATGTCCTACAACTTTGAATATGTTTTACATATAACAGATTCTGCTATTGTGAAGGCTCAAATTAATAATGATAGACTCAGATTTTCAACTTTTGTTGCAGTACGGATTGCTGAAATCCAGAGTAAATCAAAACCCGAAGAATGGTATTGGACTGCATCCAGTAATAATCCAGCTGATCTCGCTACAAGATGTAGGACAAGTAAAGAGATACTGAATGATGTAACCTGGCAGTATGGCCCTGAGTACATGAAATGGCCCCTTGAATATTGGCCAATTTCAAATCAGTCTGACTCTGAGTTACCAGATGTCCTTAAAGCGACAAAGGTTAATATTACAGATGCCAGTAATATAGAACCAGTGATAAATATTTGCAGATTTAGTAATTATCAAAGGATGCTAAGAACTACAGCTAGGGTATTGAAATCATTATCTTCAAAATCTTTGTTAAGCATTAAAATAGAGCCTGATGCTAAAGATATCAAGGAGGCAGAATTGTGGTGGATTAAAAGGATACAAGCTACATTGCTCCAGAACTGGTCTAAGAGATTCAAGCGATTGGCTCCATATTTGGGAGCAGATGGTGTAGTTAGAGTAGGTGGACGAATGTACGCCAACAATTGGAATAATAAGGAATTCATACTCATGCCAAGGGAACATCCATTTACAAAGTTGTATGTGAACCATGTTCATAATTCTAATCATGCAGGAGTTGAGTCAACAATAGCAAAAGTCCAGTCTAAATTTTGGATTCCAGGAATAAGACGATATGTAAAATCAGTGAGATCAAGATGTGTTTTGTGTAAGAAGACTGATAAACAGACTGAAGGACAATGTATGGGACCTATTCCCAATGAGAGGATGGATCCTGCACCACCCTTTTACAATTGCAGCTGTGATATTTTTGGGCCATTGCAGAATAAGGATGGTGTCAAGAAAAGAACTACTAGCAAAGCTTATGGTGTAGTCTTTAATTGTCTAGTTACCCGAGCTGTATACATTGATGTAGCAGAGGGATATGATACGGAAAGCTTTATTACCACCCTGAGGAGATTTGTGGCTATCCATGGATTCCCAAAGACCATGTATTCAGATTCCGGGAGTCAATTGGTTAGTGTTCTCCAGACTGCTTTATTTGAGGTTGCTACATTGTTGAATGACAGGCCAATTGGAATCAAACCTAGCAGTGATTGTGTCTATGATACATACCTTTGCCCAAATGATCTTTTGTTAGGCAGATGTGGGAGAAGTGTTCCATCTGGGATTTGGGATGAATCTCAAAGTTACAAAAAGAACTTAGAATTTTTGCAATCTGTATCAAGGGATTTTTGGAAGAAATGGATCAGAGATTATTGGCCAACCTTATTGGTTAGACAAAAGTGGCATCATGATGTAAGAAATGTCAGATTGGGAGATATTGTTATTGTGAAGGATAGCAATGCTATAAAAGGAGTGTGGAAAATGGCTTTAGTTGTGGAGGCATTGACAGGAAAGGATAGTAAAGTCAGAGATGTTTCATTAAAATATAAGACAAAGGATGGATCTCCGGTGATAATTAAAAGGTCTGTTCATAAAATTGTTGTTATACTACCTATAGAGGAACAATAGATATAAGTAAAGTGTGTGATGTGGTGACATTGAGTGACAAATGTACTGTTGGGTGTACCGTACCTGTTTTGAGTTTTGGTCAATTACCTATGTTTTTTGGTGGGGGGAGTGTATCATAAAATGTTATGATAGTTATATGTATTTGAGTGTTCGAATCATCTGGTTCATTTTCGATGAGTTACTTGTCATCTGGAAGTAACCGGTCGGTCACTTTGTGTTGTGGGTCCACGGCAGGTGGTGGTGTGCTCAGTAGCCGGCAGTTGTCACGGAGTTATTACATACTGCCCTGGTGATTTGGTTCCATTCTGTCTGGTGAGTGTTCAGCTTTACTTTTGTTAGTTATGTAATTTCTATTGTAGTATGTAATTATTATCAACCAGCTGCTGATTACCTTATTCCTCCAATTAGTGTTTTTTGTAGCAAGTTTATTATGTTACTTTTGTTCCGTGTGTAGGTTTTGAGGTGCTGGAAGCACGACAGTGGTGATTGTGGACATCTCGGCATTTGGTGTCTAACCGGTCTGGATTGGGGTTAGAGGTGTTCAGGATCTATAGCTGGGGTGCATTATGGTGTAAGTTGACTTATGTATGTTGATTTCAGTTGTTTATACTTGTTGGCAATTGTTAATTGAAATGGGAATTGTGTGCTACCTACTGACGTATATGTTTGTTTATAGGTTGAATTAAATCGCCAATACAACACTGTGCCGTTTCTAGCCTGAACACAATACAATTCAACACCGCACTTGACAAGATGGAGACAAAAACTGTGACACTGGAAGCCCTCAAGAGGAAGAGAGGTGCAGCCAAGGCTAAATTTGGAAGGAAGGTGAAGTATTTCAAAACTCATGTGAAAGGAGGTTCTTCTATTGAATTATTGAAAAGGTTGTATACTGATGTAGAAAAAAGTTTTGAGGAAGTGGAGGCAATTCATATGAATGTGATTGAGGAGAGTGAAGAAGAAAATGGTGATTCATACATAGACATTTTAGAATTTGAAAAACTAGAAATGTATAGTATGCTAGAAAAATTCTTAACTGAAGACTTAAAGAAAAGGACAGTTAAGTTAAAACCATTTGACCCCCCTGTGTTCACGGGAATGATAAGAGACTGGCCTACATTTCAGCAGACCTTTAAGAAACTGGTTGTTCCACAGTGTGGTAAAGAGCCTTATGCTCTGTTGCAGTGTTTGCAGGCTGAGTGAGGCTAAGGAACTTGTAAGAGGGGTGGAAGATGATTTTGATGCTATGATGTCACGTCTTGAGGAAGAATACAATTATGTTGGTAGGATTTTGGAGTCAATCTTAGGAGATATCAGAAAATTAAGGCCTATTCCTGAAGGTGCTAATAAGGCCATGATTGAAACTGTAAACATAATTGAAAGAAGTTGGCTTGATCTCAAGAAGTTGGGATTAGAATCTGAGTTGAGTAACAGTACAAACCTGGTAATGATAGAAAAGTTGCTCCATCCTAACCTCAGACGAGAATGGATTATAATTTACAAGGCACTTGATCCTAATGAGCCGGCTTTTCCTAAACTTATGGATTTTCTCACACGAGAGCGGAGTATTCTGAGACATAGGGGTGATGATAAGTCAACTAGAATGCATTCACACAATGTTCTGGGTGAAGTGGGTGGTGAAGCAGGTGTGAATAAGGTTACTGTTAATGAGCCACTTCAGTTGTCAAGTGTATTGGATGCTATCAAAGAGGTGAAGAATAGCCAAGTGGAGTATCAGAGACAAGTTTCTGAGTTTATGCATGATACTACTAATGCTATCAGTGCCTTGTGCCCATCTACATCTACTATTGGTTCAGGGGAACAATGTTGGTTTCATAAGTTTAATGGTCATGATATCCAAAGATGCTCCCAGTTTGCTAGATTGAGTGATGAGACCAAAATGCAAACTCTTAAGGAAAATAAGATTTGCTTTTCTTGTTTAAATCCAGGCCACACCGGCAAATACTGCCCGAGGAAGATATTTTGTGAAATATGGCTTGAAGCAAGGGGACGTAAATGTGGTCGCGTCCATCATCCACTGTTGCATGATGCTTTTGTGAATAGGCCCTCAATGATAACAATGTCAAGCACTAAAACATATGATGGGGTGTTGTTGGCTGTTAGCCATGTCAAAAGTAACGGAGTACCTATTGCAACAATGTGGGATTCTGGATCAGATGTGTCTATCATTACCAATAGGATGGCAAGACAGTTAGGTTTGAAATCAATGGATGAAATGGTGATCAGTGTTACGAAGGTAGGAAATCAGACTGAAGAACTGCAGACTAAGACTTATGTTGTGCCATTGACAGACATAAATGGTAAAATTTGGGAAATAGAAGTTTGTGCCATGGAAGAAATAAGTTCACCTACAAAAAAGAATTGATCTGTCAAAAGCAATTAAGGTATTAGAGGTTGAGTCATTAGATATCAAAAGACCAGAAGGAAAGTTAGATCTGTTAATTGGGTTGGATTATGCAGCTTTGATGCCACAAGCCATAAAAGCAGTGGGAAATCTACAGTTGTGCAGGAATGTATTTGGTTATTGCATAAGAGGATCTCACCCTTCCTTTTGTGGGAGGAACGATAGTGCATTAACAGTACAGATCAGCCATGCCAGTATGAGTTATAAGCCTGAGGAAATTAGTATCACTTCATTGAGTAAATTGGAAGGGCAGTTTGAGAAGATGATGACTATAGAAAATTTAGGAATCCAGTGTACCCCAATGTGTGGAGATTGCAAATGTGGACGCTGCCCTGTCTCTGGAAAATATACTATGAAGGAGGAGAAGGAATTGAAGTTAATAAGGGATGTTATTGTTCATGATCCAGACAGTAAGAGATTCACAGTATCATATCCATTTATTTCAGACCCTAACCAACTCCCAAATAATTATTACCAAGCTCTAGCACGCCTAAGGGCCACAGAGAGACGAAGTTAGAAAAGTTGGAACCAGAATATGCACAAAAGTATAAAGAGCAAATAGAGGACATGGTGTCACGGGGTGTAGCTCGGAAGCTGTCTAGTGAAGAAGTGAGTTCTTATGATGGGCCTATATTTTACCTTCCACATCATGAGGTGTTAAAACCAAGTTCTTCTTCGACCCCAGTTAGGATAGTGTTCAATTCATCAGTTAATTATATGGAAGCTTCCTTGAATGACTGGTTGGCAAAGGGTCCAGATGTGTTGGGTAACATGTTGGGAATTCTGTTGAGGTTCCGTCAGCATAGTGTTGCAATTGCTGGGGACATAAAGAAAATGTACAACATCTCAGAAAAGAGATCTCAGAAAGAGATCAGCACTGTCACAGATTCCTCTGGCGAAACATGGAGACAGATAGGGATGCAGATGTTTTTGTTCTTAATACGGTCACTTTTGGAGATCGTCCATCATCCATAATTGCAACACTCTGTTTGCACCAATCTGCATTAATGAAGGCGTCATATCAGGTAACTGGAAATAGGATTATCTCTAATTCTTATGTAGATGACATGCTAATAAGCTTGCCTAGTATTTCAGAGGCTAAGGAGTTTATTCAGCAGACAGAGGAACTCTTATCATATGGTGGATTTCAGATTAAACATTGGGTTATATCTGGTGAACATAAAGAAAAGGATTTACAGACATGGAATATCCTGGATTCCAAAGAGGAAAAGGTTTTGGGTTTAATATGGTGTCCCAAAAGTGATCAGTTCACTTTCAAAATGAGACTCAATTTTTCTAAGAAATACAAAAATGTCCATATTGAGAGAGATATTATCCTGTCAGAATTAGAAGCACGAACCCCACAAGTATTGACAAAGAGGATTGTATTAAGTCAATATGCTATGGTATTTGATCCCTTGGGTATTCTGGTTCCTTTGACTCTTAAAGCCAAGCTCCTCCTAAGGGAACTTTCTCAGATGGTTGATGAGAAAGGTAATAAAGTGGGTTGGGATGTCCCCATGCCTGATGAAATGTATGATGAGTGGGTTCAGTGGTTTTCTGACATGTTTGAGGTGGAGAAGTTTAAGATAGAGAGATGTATCTGGCATGAAAGGTGCATTGGACAGCCAAGTCTGGTCATATTTTCAGATGCTAGCTCAAATGCTGTAGGATGTTGTGCCTATGTGAGGTGGAAAGGGGAGAATGATAAATATTTCAACTATTTGTTGGCAGCGAAAGGGAAGTTAGCCCCACTAAGACAGACCACCATCCCAAGACTGGAACTCAAAGCAGCTGTATTGGCTTGTAGATTGAGAGAGTTTATTATACAAGAAATGTCCTACAACTTTGATGAATATGTTTTACATATAACAGATTCTGCTATTGTGAAGGCTCAAATTAATAATGATAGACTCAGATTTTCAACTTTTGTTGCAGTACGGATTGCTGAAATCCAGAGTAAATCAAAACCCGAAGAATGGTATTGGACTGCATCCAGTAATAATCCAGCTGATCTCGCTACAAGTAAAGAGATACTGAATGATGTAACCTGGCAGTATGGCCCTGAGTACATGAAATGGCCCCTTGAATATTGGCCAATTTCAAATCAGTCTGACTCTGAGTTACCAGATGTCCTTAAAGCGACAAAGGTTAATATTACAGATGCCAGTAATATAGAACCAGTGATAAATATTTGCAGATTTAGTAATTATCAAAGGATGCTAAGAACTACAGCTAGGGTATTGAAATCATTATCTTCAAAATCTTTGTTAAGCATTAAAATAGAGCCTGATGCTAAAGATATCAAGGAGGCAGAATTGTGGTGGATTAAAAGGATACAAGCTACATTGCTCCAGAACTGGTCTAAGAGATTCAAGCGATTGGCTCCATATTTGGGAGCAGATGGTGTAGTTATTAGAGTAGGTGGACGAATGTACGCCAACAATTGGAATAATAAGGAATTCATACTCATGCCAAGGGAACATCCATTTACAAAGTTGTATGTGAACCATGTTCATAATTCTAATCATGCAGGAGTTGAGTCAACAATAGCAAAAGTCCAGTCTAAATTTTGGATTCCAGGAATAAGACGATATGTAAAATCAGTGAGATCAAGATGTGTTTTGTGTAAGAAGACTGATAAACAGACTGAAGGACAATGTATGGGACCTATTCCCAATGAGAGGATGGATCCTGCACCACCCTTTTACAATTGCAGCTGTGATATTTTTGGGCCATTGCAGAATAAGGATGGTGTCAAGAAAAGAACTACTAGCAAAGCTTATGGTGTAGTCTTTAATTGTCTAGTTACCCGAGCTGTATACATTGATGTAGCAGAGGGATATGATACGGAAAGCTTTATTACCACCCTGAGGAGATTTGTGGCTATCCATGGATTCCCAAAGACCATGTATTCAGATTCCGGGAGTCAATTGGTTAGTGTTCTCCAGACTGCTTTATTTGAGGTTGCTACATTGTTGAATGACAGGCCAATTGGAATCAAACCTAGCAGTGATTGTGTCTATGATACATACCTTTGCCCAAATGATCTTTTGTTAGGCAGATGTGGGAGAAGTGTTCCATCTGGGATTTGGGATGAATCTCAAAGTTACAAAAAGAACTTAGAATTTTTGCAATCTGTATCAAGGGATTTTTGGAAGAAATGGATCAGAGATTATTGGCCAACCTTATTGGTTAGACAAAAGTGGCATCATGATGTAAGAAATGTCAGATTGGGAGATATTGTTATTGTGAAGGATAGCAATGCTATAAAAGGAGTGTGGAAAATGGCTTTAGTTGTGGAGGCATTGACAGGAAAGGATAGTAAAGTCAGAGATGTTTCATTAAAATATAAGACAAAGGATGGATCTCCGGTGATAATTAAAAGGTCTGTTCATAAAATTGTTGTTATACTACCTATAGAGGAACAATAGATATAAGTAAAGTGTGTGATGTGGTGACATTGAGTGACAAATGTACTGTTGGGTGTACCGTACCTGTTTTGAGTTTTGGTCAATTACCTATGTTTTTTGGTGGGGGGAGTGTATCATAAAATGTTATGATAGTTATATGTATTTGAGTGTTCGAATCATCTGGTTCGTTTTCGATGAGTTACTTGTCATCTGGAAGTAACCGGTCGGTCACTTTGTGTTGTGGGTCCACGGCAGGTGGTGGTGTGCTCAGTAGCCGGCAGTTGTCACGGAGTTATTACATACTGCCCTGGTGATTTGGTTCCATTCTGTCTGGTGAGTGTTCAGCTTTACTTTTGTTAGTTATGTAATTTCTATTGTAGTATGTAATTATTATCAACCAGCTGCTGATTACCTTATTCCTCCAATTAGTGTTTTTTGTAGCAAGTTTATTATGTTACTTTTGTTCCGTGTGTAGGTTTTGAGGTGCTGGAAGCACGACAGTGGTGATTGTGGACATCTCGGCATTTGGTGTCTAACCGGTCTGGATTGGGGTTAGAGGTGTTCAGGATCTATAGCTGGGGTGCATTATGGTGTAAGTTGACTTATGTATGTTGATTTCAGTTGTTTATACTTGTTGGCAATTGTTAATTGAAATGGGAATTGTGTGCTACCTACTGACGTATATGTTTGTTTATAGGTTGAATTAAATCGCCAATACAACACTGTGCCGTTTCTAGCCTGAACACAATACAATTCAACACCGCACTTGACAAGATGGAGACAAAAACTGTGACACTGGAAGCCCTCAAGAGGAAGAGAGGTGCAGCCAAGGCTAAATTTGGAAGGAAGGTGAAGTATTTCAAAACTCATGTGAAAGGAGGTTCTTCTATTGAATTATTGAAAAGGTTGTATACTGATGTAGAAAAAAGTTTTGAGGAAGTGGAGGCAATTCATATGAATGTGATTGAGGAGAGTGAAGAAGAAAATGGTGATTCACACATAGACATTTTAGAATTTGAAAAACTTGAAATGTATAGTATGCTAGAAAAATTCTTAACTGAAGACTTAAAGAAAAGGACAGTTAAGTTAAAACCATTTGACCCCCCTGTGTTCACGGGAATGATAAGAGACTGGCCTACATTTCAGCAGACCTTTAAGAAACTGGTTGTTCCACAGTGTGGTAAAGAGCCTTATGCTCTGTTGCAGTGTTTGCAGGCTGAGTGAGGCTAAGGAACTTGTAAGAGGGGTGGAAGATGATTTTGATGCTATGATATCACGTCTTGAGGAAGAATACAATTATGTTGGTAGGATTTTGGAGTCAATCTTAGGAGATATCAGAAAATTAAGGCCTATTCCTGAAGGTGCTAATAAGGCCATGATTGAAACTGTAAACATAATTGAAAGAAGTTGGCTTGATCTCAAGAAGTTGGGATTAGAATCTGAGTTGAGTAACAGTACAAACCTGGTAATGATAGAAAAGTTGCTCCATCCTAACCTCAGACGAGAATGGATTATAATTTACAAGGCACTTGATCCTAATGAGCCGGCTTTTCCTAAACTTATGGATTTTCTCACACGAGAGCGGAGTATTCTGAGACATAGGGGTGATGATAAGTCAACTAAAATGCATTCACACAATGTTCTGGGTGAAGTGGGTGGTGAAGCAGGTGTGAATAAGGTTACTGTTAATGAGCCACTTCAGTTGTCAAGTGTATTGGATGCTATCAAAGAGGTGAAGAATAGCCAAGTGGAGTATCAGAGACAAGTTTCTGAGTTTATGCATGATACTACTAATGCTATCAGTGCCTTGTGCCCATCTACATCTACTATTGGTTCAGGGGAACAATGTTGGTTTCATAAGTTTAATGGTCATGATATCCAAAGATGCTCCCAGTTTGCTAGATTGAGTGATGAGACCAAAATGCAAATTCTTAAGGAAAATAAGATTTGCTTTTCTTGTTTAAATCCAGGCCACACCAGCAAATACTGCCCGAGGAAGATATTTTGTGAAATATGGGTTGAAGCAAGGGGACGTAAATGTGGTCGCGTCCATCATCCACTGTTGCATGATGCTTTTGTGAATAGGCCCTCAATGATAACAATGTCAAGCACTAAAACATATGATGGGGTGTTGTTGGCTGTTAGCCATGTCAAAAGTAACGGAGTACCTATTGCAACAATGTGGGATTCTGGATCAGATGTGTCTATCATTACCAATAGGATGGCAAGACAGTTAGGTTTGAAATCAATGGATGAAATGGTGATCAGTGTTACGAAGGTAGGAAATCAGACTGAAGAACTGCAGACTAAGACTTATGTTGTGCCATTGACAGACATAAATGGTAAAATTTGGGAAATAGAAGTTTGTGCCATGGAAGAAATAAGTTCACCTACAAAAAAGATTGATCTGTCAAAAGCAATTAAGGTATTAGAGGTTGAGTCATTAGATATCAAAAGACCAGAAGGAAAGTTAGATCTGTTAATTGGGTTGGATTATGCAGCTTTGATGCCACAAGCCATAAAAGCAGTGGGAAATCTACAGTTGTGCAGGAATGTATTTGGTTATTGCATAAGAGGATCTCACCCTTCCTTTTGTGGGAGGAACGATAGTGCATTAACAGTACAGATCAGCCATGCCAGTATGAGTTATAAGCCTGAGGAAATTAGTATCACTTCATTGAGTAAATTGGAAGGGCAGTTTGAGAAGATGATGACTATAGAAAATTTAGGAATCCAGTGTACCCCAATGTGTGGAGATTGCAAATGTGGACGCTGCCCTGTCTCTGGAAAATATACTATGAAGGAGGAGAAGGAATTGAAGTTAATAAGGGATGTTATTGTTCATGATCCAGACAGTAAGAGATTCACAGTATCATATCCATTTATTTCAGACCCTAACCAACTCCCAAATAATTATTACCAAGCTCTAGCACGCCTAAGGGCCACAGAGAGACGAAGTTAGAAAAGTTGGAACCAGAATATGCACAAAAGTATAAAGAGCAAATAGAGGACATGGTGTCACGGGGTGTAGCTCGGAAGCTGTCTAGTGAAGAAGTGAGTTCTTATGATGGGCCTATATTTTACCTTCCACATCATGAGGTGTTAAAACCAAGTTCTTCTTCGACCCCAGTTAGGATAGTGTTCAATTCATCAGTTAATTATATGGAAGCTTCCTTGAATGACTGGTTGGCAAAGGGTCCAGATGTGTTGGGTAACATGTTGGGAATTCTGTTGAGGTTCCGTCAGCATAGTGTTGCAATTGCTGGGGACATAAAGAAAATGTACAACATCTCAGAAAAGAGATCTCAGAAAGAGATCAGCACTGTCACAGATTCCTCTGGCGAAACATGGAGACAGATAGGGATGCAGATGTTTTTGTTCTTAATACGGTCACTTTTGGAGATCGTCCATCATCCATAATTGCAACACTCTGTTTGCACCAATCTGCATTAATGAAGGCGTCATATCAGGTAACTGGAAATAGGATTATCTCTAATTCTTATGTAGATGACATGCTAATAAGCTTGCCTAGTATTTCAGAGGCTAAGGAGTTTATTCAGCAGACAGAGGAACTCTTATCATATGGTGGATTTCAGATTAAACATTGGGTTATATCTGGTGAACATAAAGAAAAGGATTTACAGACATGGAATATCCTGGATTCCAAAGAGGAAAAGGTTTTGGGTTTAATATGGTGTCCCAAAAGTGATCAGTTCACTTTCAAAATGAGACTCAATTTTTCTAAGAAATACAAAAATGTCCATATTGAGAGAGATATTATCCTGTCAGAATTAGAAGCACGAACCCCACAAGTATTGACAAAGAGGATTGTATTAAGTCAATATGCTATGGTATTTGATCCCTTGGGTATTCTGGTTCCTTTGACTCTTAAAGCCAAGCTCCTCCTAAGGGAACTTTCTCAGATGGTTGATGAGAAAGGTAATAAAGTGGGTTGGGATGTCCCCATGCCTGATGAAATGTATGATGAGTGGGTTCAGTGGTTTTCTGACATGTTTGAGGTGGAGAAGTTTAAGATAGAGAGATGTATCTGGCATGAAAGGTGCATTGGACAGCCAAGTCTGGTCATATTTTCAGATGCTAGCTCAAATGCTGTAGGATGTTGTGCCTATGTGAGGTGGAAAGGGGAGAATGATAAATATTTCAACTATTTGTTGGCAGCGAAAGGGAAGTTAGCCCCACTAAGACAGACCACCATCCCAAGACTGGAACTCAAAGCAGCTGTATTGGCTTGTAGATTGAGAGAGTTTATTATACAAGAAATGTCCTACAACTTTGAATATGTTTTTTACATATAACAGATTCTGCTATTGTGAAGGCTCAAATTAATAATGATAGACTCAGATTTTCAACTTTTGTTGCAGTACGGATTGCTGAAATCCAGAGTAAATCAAAACCCGAAGAATGGTATTGGACTGCATCCAGTAATAATCCAGCTGATCTCGCTACAAGTAAAGAGATACTGAATGATGTAACCTGGCAGTATGGCCCTGAGTACATGAAATGGCCCCTTGAATATTGGCCAATTTCAAATCAGTCTGACTCTGAGTTACCAGATGTCCTTAAAGCGACAAAGGTTAATATTACAGATGCCAGTAATATAGAACCAGTGATAAATATTTGCAGATTTAGTAATTATCAAAGGATGCTAAGAACTACAGCTAGGGTATTGAAATCATTATCTTCAAAATCTTTGTTAAGCATTAAAATAGAGCCTGATGCTAAAGATATCAAGGAGGCAGAATTGTGGTGGATTAAAAGGATACAAGCTACATTGCTCCAGAACTGGTCTAAGAGATTCAAGCGATTGGCTCCATATTTGGGAGCAGATGGTGTAGTTAGAGTAGGTGGACGAATGTACGCCAACAATTGGAATAATAAGGAATTCATACTCATGCCAAGGGAACATCCATTTACAAAGTTGTATGTGAACCATGTTCATAATTCTAATCATGCAGGAGTTGAGTCAACAATAGCAAAAGTCCAGTCTAAATTTTGGATTCCAGGAATAAGACGATATGTAAAATCAGTGAGATCAAGATGTGTTTTGTGTAAGAAGACTGATAAACAGACTGAAGGACAATGTATGGGACCTATTCCCAATGAGAGGATGGATCCTGCACCACCCTTTTACAATTGCAGCTGTGATATTTTTGGGCCATTGCAGAATAAGGATGGTGTCAAGAAAAGAACTACTAGCAAAGCTTATGGTGTAGTCTTTAATTGTCTAGTTACCCGAGCTGTATACATTGATGTAGCAGAGGGATATGATACGGAAAGCTTTATTACCACCCTGAGGAGATTTGTGGCTATCCATGGATTCCCAAAGACCATGTATTCAGATTCCGGGAGTCAATTGGTTAGTGTTCTCCAGACTGCTTTATTTGAGGTTGCTACATTGTTGAATGACAGGCCAATTGGAATCAAACCTAGCAGTGATTGTGTCTATGATACATACCTTTGCCCAAATGATCTTTTGTTAGGCAGATGTGGGAGAAGTGTTCCATCTGGGATTTGGGATGAATCTCAAAGTTACAAAAAGAACTTAGAATTTTTGCAATCTGTATCAAGGGATTTTTGGAAGAAATGGATCAGAGATTATTGGCCAACCTTATTGGTTAGACAAAAGTGGCATCATGATGTAAGAAATGTCAGATTGGGAGATATTGTTATTGTGAAGGATAGCAATGCTATAAAAGGAGTGTGGAAAATGGCTTTAGTTGTGGAGGCATTGACAGGAAAGGATAGTAAAGTCAGAGATGTTTCATTAAAATATAAGACAAAGGATGGATCTCCGGTGATAATTAAAAGGTCTGTTCATAAAATTGTTGTTATACTACCTATAGAGGAACAATAGATATAAGTAAAGTGTGTGATGTGGTGACATTGAGTGACAAATGTACTGTTGGGTGTACCGTACCTGTTTTGAGTTTTGGTCAATTACCTATGTTTTTTGGTGGGGGGAGTGTATCATAAAATGTTATGATAGTTATATGTATTTGAGTGTTCGAATCATCTGGTTCGTTTTCGATGAGTTACTTGTCATCTGGAAGTAACCGGTCGGTCACTTTGTGTTGTGGGTCCACGGCAGGTGGTGGTGTGCTCAGTAGCCGGCAGTTGTCACGGAGTTATTACATACTGCCCTGGTGATTTGGTTCCATTCTGTCTGGTGAGTGTTCAGCTTTACTTTTGTTAGTTATGTAATTTCTATTGTAGTATGTAATTATTATCAACCAGCTGCTGATTACCTTATTCCTCCAATTAGTGTTTTTTGTAGCAAGTTTATTATGTTACTTTTGTTCCGTGTGTAGGTTTTGAGGTGCTGGAAGCACGACAGTGGTGATTGTGGACATCTCGGCATTTGGTGTCTAACCGGTCTGGATTGGGGTTAGAGGTGTTCAGGATCTATAGCTGGGGTGCATTATGGTGTAAGTTGACTTATGTATGTTGATTTCAGTTGTTTATACTTGTTGGCAATTGTTAATTGAAATGGGAATTGTGTGCTACCTACTGACGTATATGTTTGTTTATAGGTTGAATTAAATCGCCAATACAACACTGTGCCGTTTCTAGCCTGAACACAATACAATTCAACACCGCACTTGACAAGATGGAGACAAAAACTGTGACACTGGAAGCCCTCAAGAGGAAGAGAGGTGCAGCCAAGGCTAAATTTGGAAGGAAGGTGAAGTATTTCAAAACTCATGTGAAAGGAGGTTCTTCTATTGAATTATTGAAAAGGTTGTATACTGATGTAGAAAAAAGTTTTGAGGAAGTGGAGGCAATTCATATGAATGTGATTGAGGAGAGTGAAGAAGAAAATGGTGATTCATACATAGACATTTTAGAATTTGAAAAACTTGAAATGTATAGTATGCTAGAAAAATTCTTAACTGAAGACTTAAAGAAAAGGACAGTTAAGTTAAAACCATTTGACCCCCCTGTGTTCACGGGAATGATAAGAGACTGGCCTACATTTCAGCAGACCTTTAAGAAACTGGTTGTTCCACAGTGTGGTAAAGAGCCTTATGCTCTGTTGCAGTGTTTACAGGCTGAGTGAGGCTAAGGAACTTGTAAGAGGGGTGGAAGATGATTTTGATGCTATGATGTCACGTCTTGAGGAAGAATACAATTATGTTGGTAGGATTTTGGAGTCAATCTTAGGAGATATCAGAAAATTAAGGCCTATTCCTGAAGGTGCTAATAAGGCCATGATTGAAACTGTAAACATAATTGAAAGAAGTTGGCTTGATCTCAAGAAGTTGGGATTAGAATCTGAGTTGAGTAACAGTACAAACCTGGTAATGATAGAAAAGTTGCTCCATCCTAACCTCAGACGAGAATGGATTATAATTTACAAGGCACTTGATCCTAATGAGCCGGCTTTTCCTAAACTTATGGATTTTCTCACACGAGAGCGGAGTATTCTGAGACATAGGGGTGATGATAAGTCAACTAGAATGCATTCACACAATGTTCTGGGTGAAGTGGGTGGTGAAGCAGGTGTGAATAAGGTTACTGTTAATGAGCCACTTCAGTTGTCAAGTGTATTGGATGCTATCAAAGAGGTGAAGAATAGCCAAGTGGAGTATCAGAGACAAGTTTCTGAGTTTATGCATGATACTACTAATGCTATCAGTGCCTTGTGCCCATCTACATCTACTATTGGTTCAGGGGAACAATGTTGGTTTCATAAGTTTAATGGTCATGATATCCAAAGATGCTCCCAGTTTGCTAGATTGAGTGATGAGACCAAAATGCAAACTCTTAAGGAAAATAAGATTTGCTTTTCTTGTTTAAATCCAGGCCACACCAGCAAATACTGCCCGAGGAAGATATTTTGTGAAATATGGCTTGAAGCAAGGGGACGTAAATGTGGTCGCGTCCATCATCCACTGTTGCATGATGCTTTTGTGAATAGGCCCTCAATGATAACAATGTCAAGCACTAAAACATATGATGGGGTGTTGTTGGCTGTTAGCCATGTCAAAAGTAACGGAGTACCTATTGCAACAATGTGGGATTCTGGATCAGATGTGTCTATCATTACCAATAGGATGGCAAGACAGTTAGGTTTGAAATCAATGGATGAAATGGTGATCAGTGTTACGAAGGTAGGAAATCAGACTGAAGAACTGCAGACTAAGACTTATGTTGTGCCATTGACAGACATAAATGGTAAAATTTGGGAAATAGAAGTTTGTGCCATGGAAGAAATAAGTTCACCTACAAAAAAGAATTGATCTGTCAAAAGCAATTAAGGTATTAGAGGTTGAGTCATTAGATATCAAAAGACCAGAAGGAAAGTTAGATCTGTTAATTGGGTTGGATTATGCAGCTTTGATGCCACAAGCCATAAAAGCAGTGGGAAATCTACAGTTGTGCAGGAATGTATTTGGTTATTGCATAAGAGGATCTCACCCTTCCTTTTGTGGGAGGAACGATAGTGCATTAACAGTACAGATCAGCCATGCCAGTATGAGTTATAAGCCTGAGGAAATTAGTATCACTTCATTGAGTAAATTGGAAGGGCAGTTTGAGAAGATGATGACTATAGAAAATTTAGGAATCCAGTGTACCCCAATGTGTGGAGATTGCAAATGTGGACGCTGCCCTGTCTCTGGAAAATATACTATGAAGGAGGAGAAGGAATTGAAGTTAATAAGGGATGTTATTGTTCATGATCCAGACAGTAAGAGATTCACAGTATCATATCCATTTATTTCAGACCCTAACCAACTCCCAAATAATTATTACCAAGCTCTAGCACGCCTAAGGGCCACAGAGAGACGAAGTTAGAAAAGTTGGAACCAGAATATGCACAAAAGTATAAAGAGCAAATAGAGGACATGGTGTCACGGGGTGTAGCTCGGAAGCTGTCTAGTGAAGAAGTGAGTTCTTATGATGGGCCTATATTTTACCTTCCACATCATGAGGTGTTAAAACCAAGTTCTTCTTCGACCCCAGTTAGGATAGTGTTCAATTCATCAGTTAATTATATGGAAGCTTCCTTGAATGACTGGTTGGCAAAGGGTCCAGATGTGTTGGGTAACATGTTGGGAATTCTGTTGAGGTTCCGTCAGCATAGTGTTGCAATTGCTGGGGACATAAAGAAAATGTACAACATCTCAGAAAAGAGATCTCAGAAAGAGATCAGCACTGTCACAGATTCCTCTGGCGAAACATGGAGACAGATAGGGATGCAGATGTTTTTGTTCTTAATACGGTCACTTTTGGAGATCGTCCATCATCCATAATTGCAACACTCTGTTTGCACCAATCTGCATTAATGAAGGCGTCATATCAGGTAACTGGAAATAGGATTATCTCTAATTCTTATGTAGATGACATGCTAATAAGCTTGCCTAGTATTTCAGAGGCTAAGGAGTTTATTCAGCAGACAGAGGAACTCTTATCATATGGTGGATTTCAGATTAAACATTGGGTTATATCTGGTGAACATAAAGAAAAGGATTTACAGACATGGAATATCCTGGATTCCAAAGAGGAAAAGGTTTTGGGTTTAATATGGTGTCCCAAAAGTGATCAGTTCACTTTCAAAATGAGACTCAATTTTTCTAAGAAATACAAAAATGTCCATATTGAGAGAGATATTATCCTGTCAGAATTAGAAGCACGAACCCCACAAGTATTGACAAAGAGGATTGTATTAAGTCAATATGCTATGGTATTTGATCCCTTGGGTATTCTGGTTCCTTTGACTCTTAAAGCCAAGCTCCTCCTAAGGGAACTTTCTCAGATGGTTGATGAGAAAGGTAATAAAGTGGGTTGGGATGTCCCCATGCCTGATGAAATGTATGATGAGTGGGTTCAGTGGTTTTCTGACATGTTTGAGGTGGAGAAGTTTAAGATAGAGAGATGTATCTGGCATGAAAGGTGCATTGGACAGCCAAGTCTGGTCATATTTTCAGATGCTAGCTCAAATGCTGTAGGATGTTGTGCCTATGTGAGGTGGAAAGGGGAGAATGATAAATATTTCAACTATTTGTTGGCAGCGAAAGGGAAGTTAGCCCCACTAAGACAGACCACCATCCCAAGACTGGAACTCAAAGCAGCTGTATTGGCTTGTAGATTGAGAGAGTTTATTATACAAGAAATGTCCTACAACTTTGATGAATATGTTTTACATATAACAGATTCTGCTATTGTGAAGGCTCAAATTAATAATGATAGACTCAGATTTTCAACTTTTGTTGCAGTACGGATTGCTGAAATCCAGAGTAAATCAAAACCCGAAGAATGGTATTGGACTGCATCCAGTAATAATCCAGCTGATCTCGCTACAAGTAAAGAGATACTGAATGATGTAACCTGGCAGTATGGCCCTGAGTACATGAAATGGCCCCTTGAATATTGGCCAATTTCAAATCAGTCTGACTCTGAGTTACCAGATGTCCTTAAAGCGACAAAGGTTAATATTACAGATGCCAGTAATATAGAACCAGTGATAAATATTTGCAGATTTAGTAATTATCAAAGGATGCTAAGAACTACAGCTAGGGTATTGAAATCATTATCTTCAAAATCTTTGTTAAGCATTAAAATAGAGCCTGATGCTAAAGATATCAAGGAGGCAGAATTGTGGTGGATTAAAAGGATACAAGCTACATTGCTCCAGAACTGGTCTAAGAGATTCAAGCGATTGGCTCCATATTTGGGAGCAGATGGTGTAGTTATTAGAGTAGGTGGACGAATGTACGCCAACAATTGGAATAATAAGGAATTCATACTCATGCCAAGGGAACATCCATTTACAAAGTTGTATGTGAACCATGTTCATAATTCTAATCATGCAGGAGTTGAGTCAACAATAGCAAAAGTCCAGTCTAAATTTTGGATTCCAGGAATAAGACGATATGTAAAATCAGTGAGATCAAGATGTGTTTTGTGTAAGAAGACTGATAAACAGACTGAAGGACAATGTATGGGACCTATTCCCAATGAGAGGATGGATCCTGCACCACCCTTTTACAATTGCAGCTGTGATATTTTTGGGCCATTGCAGAATAAGGATGGTGTCAAGAAAAGAACTACTAGCAAAGCTTATGGTGTAGTCTTTAATTGTCTAGTTACCCGAGCTGTATACATTGATGTAGCAGAGGGATATGATACGGAAAGCTTTATTACCACCCTGAGGAGATTTGTGGCTATCCATGGATTCCCAAAGACCATGTATTCAGATTCCGGGAGTCAATTGGTTAGTGTTCTCCAGACTGCTTTATTTGAGGTTGCTACATTGTTGAATGACAGGCCAATTGGAATCAAACCTAGCAGTGATTGTGTCTATGATACATACCTTTGCCCAAATGATCTTTTGTTAGGCAGATGTGGGAGAAGTGTTCCATCTGGGATTTGGGATGAATCTCAAAGTTACAAAAAGAACTTAGAATTTTTGCAATCTGTATCAAGGGATTTTTGGAAGAAATGGATCAGAGATTATTGGCCAACCTTATTGGTTAGACAAAAGTGGCATCATGATGTAAGAAATGTCAGATTGGGAGATATTGTTATTGTGAAGGATAGCAATGCTATAAAAGGAGTGTGGAAAATGGCTTTAGTTGTGGAGGCATTGACAGGAAAGGATAGTAAAGTCAGAGATGTTTCATTAAAATATAAGACAAAGGATGGATCTCCGGTGATAATTAAAAGGTCTGTTCATAAAATTGTTGTTATACTACCTATAGAGGAACAATAGATATAAGTAAAGTGTGTGATGTGGTGACATTGAGTGACAAATGTACTGTTGGGTGTACCGTACCTGTTTTGAGTTTTGGTCAATTACCTATGTTTTTTGGTGGGGGGAGTGTATCATAAAATGTTATGATAGTTATATGTATTTGAGTGTTCGAATCATCTGGTTCGTTTTCGATGAGTTACTTGTCATCTGGAAGTAACCGGTCGGTCACTTTGTGTTGTGGGTCCACGGCAGGTGGTGGTGTGCTCAGTAGCCGGCAGTTGTCACGGAGTTATTACATACTGCCCTGGTGATTTGGTTCCATTCTGTCTGGTGAGTGTTCAGCTTTACTTTTGTTAGTTATGTAATTTCTATTGTAGTATGTAATTATTATCAACCAGCTGCTGATTACCTTATTCCTCCAATTAGTGTTTTTTGTAGCAAGTTTATTATGTTACTTTTGTTCCGTGTGTAGGTTTTGAGGTGCTGGAAGCACGACAGTGGTGATTGTGGACATCTCGGCATTTGGTGTCTAACCGGTCTGGATTGGGGTTAGAGGTGTTCAGGATCTATAGCTGGGGTGCATTATGGTGTAAGTTGACTTATGTATGTTGATTTCAGTTGTTTATACTTGTTGGCAATTGTTAATTGAAATGGGAATTGTGTGCTACCTACTGACGTATATGTTTGTTTATAGGTTGAATTAAATCGCCAATACAACACTGTGCCGTTTCTAGCCTGAACACAATACAATTCAACACCGCACTTGACAAGATGGAGACAAAAACTGTGACACTGGAAGCCCTCAAGAGGAAGAGAGGTGCAGCCAAGGCTAAATTTGGAAGGAAGGTGAAGTATTTCAAAACTCATGTGAAAGGAGGTTCTTCTATTGAATTATTGAAAAGGTTGTATACTGATGTAGAAAAAAGTTTTGAGGAAGTGGAGGCAATTCATATGAATGTGATTGAGGAGAGTGAAGAAGAAAATGGTGATTCATACATAGACATTTTAGAATTTGAAAAACTAGAAATGTATAGTATGCTAGAAAAATTCTTAACTGAAGACTTAAAGAAAAGGACAGTTAAGTTAAAACCATTTGACCCCCCTGTGTTCACGGGAATGATAAGAGACTGGCCTACATTTCAGCAGACCTTTAAGAAACTGGTTGTTCCACAGTGTGGTAAAGAGCCTTATGCTCTGTTGCAGTGTTTGCAGGCTGAGTGAGGCTAAGGAACTTGTAAGAGGGGTGGAAGATGATTTTGATGCTATGATGTCACGTCTTGAGGAAGAATACAATTATGTTGGTAGGATTTTGGAGTCAATCTTAGGAGATATCAGAAAATTAAGGCCTATTCCTGAAGGTGCTAATAAGGCCATGATTGAAACTGTAAACATAATTGAAAGAAGTTGGCTTGATCTCAAGAAGTTGGGATTAGAATCTGAGTTGAGTAACAGTACAAACCTGGTAATGATAGAAAAGTTGCTCCATCCTAACCTCAGACGAGAATGGATTATAATTTACAAGGCACTTGATCCTAATGAGCCGGCTTTTCCTAAACTTATGGATTTTCTCACACGAGAGCGGAGTATTCTGAGACATAGGGGTGATGATAAGTCAACTAGAATGCATTCACACAATGTTCTGGGTGAAGTGGGTGGTGAAGCAGGTGTGAATAAGGTTACTGTTAATGAGCCACTTCAGTTGTCAAGTGTATTGGATGCTATCAAAGAGGTGAAGAATAGCCAAGTGGAGTATCAGAGACAAGTTTCTGAGTTTATGCATGATACTACTAATGCTATCAGTGCCTTGTGCCCATCTACATCTACTATTGGTTCAGGGGAACAATGTTGGTTTCATAAGTTTAATGGTCATGATATCCAAAGATGCTCCCAGTTTGCTAGATTGAGTGATGAGACCAAAATGCAAACTCTTAAGGAAAATAAGATTTGCTTTTCTTGTTTAAATCCAGGCCACACCGGCAAATACTGCCCGAGGAAGATATTTTGTGAAATATGGCTTGAAGCAAGGGGACGTAAATGTGGTCGCGTCCATCATCCACTGTTGCATGATGCTTTTGTGAATAGGCCCTCAATGATAACAATGTCAAGCACTAAAACATATGATGGGGTGTTGTTGGCTGTTAGCCATGTCAAAAGTAACGGAGTACCTATTGCAACAATGTGGGATTCTGGATCAGATGTGTCTATCATTACCAATAGGATGGCAAGACAGTTAGGTTTGAAATCAATGGATGAAATGGTGATCAGTGTTACGAAGGTAGGAAATCAGACTGAAGAACTGCAGACTAAGACTTATGTTGTGCCATTGACAGACATAAATGGTAAAATTTGGGAAATAGAAGTTTGTGCCATGGAAGAAATAAGTTCACCTACAAAAAAGAATTGATCTGTCAAAAGCAATTAAGGTATTAGAGGTTGAGTCATTAGATATCAAAAGACCAGAAGGAAAGTTAGATCTGTTAATTGGGTTGGATTATGCAGCTTTGATGCCACAAGCCATAAAAGCAGTGGGAAATCTACAGTTGTGCAGGAATGTATTTGGTTATTGCATAAGAGGATCTCACCCTTCCTTTTGTGGGAGGAACGATAGTGCATTAACAGTACAGATCAGCCATGCCAGTATGAGTTATAAGCCTGAGGAAATTAGTATCACTTCATTGAGTAAATTGGAAGGGCAGTTTGAGAAGATGATGACTATAGAAAATTTAGGAATCCAGTGTACCCCAATGTGTGGAGATTGCAAATGTGGACGCT
This sequence comes from Cancer borealis, assembly GCA_036785275.1. NCBI lineage: Eukaryota > Metazoa > Arthropoda > Malacostraca > Decapoda > Cancridae > Cancer > Cancer borealis. Next base: position 15,710 of record JAXIVD010002309.1, on the reverse strand, counting down.
GCCCTGTCTCTGGAAAATATACTATGAAGGAGGAGAAGGAATTGAAGTTAATAAGGGATGTTATTGTTCATGATCCAGACAGTAAGAGATTCACAGTATCATATCCATTTATTTCAGACCCTAACCAACTCCCAAATAATTATTACCAAGCTCTAGCACGCCTAAGGGCCACAGAGAGACGAAGTTAGAAAAGTTGGAACCAGAATATGCACAAAAGTATAAAGAGCAAATAGAGGACATGGTGTCACGGGGTGTAGCTCGGAAGCTGTCTAGTGAAGAAGTGAGTTCTTATGATGGGCCTATATTTTACCTTCCACATCATGAGGTGTTAAAACCAAGTTCTTCTTCGACCCCAGTTAGGATAGTGTTCAATTCATCAGTTAATTATATGGAAGCTTCCTTGAATGACTGGTTGGCAAAGGGTCCAGATGTGTTGGGTAACATGTTGGGAATTCTGTTGAGGTTCCGTCAGCATAGTGTTGCAATTGCTGGGGACATAAAGAAAATGTACAACATCTCAGAAAAGAGATCTCAGAAAGAGATCAGCACTGTCACAGATTCCTCTGGCGAAACATGGAGACAGATAGGGATGCAGATGTTTTTGTTCTTAATACGGTCACTTTTGGAGATCGTCCATCATCCATAATTGCAACACTCTGTTTGCACCAATCTGCATTAATGAAGGCGTCATATCAGGTAACTGGAAATAGGATTATCTCTAATTCTTATGTAGATGACATGCTAATAAGCTTGCCTAGTATTTCAGAGGCTAAGGAGTTTATTCAGCAGACAGAGGAACTCTTATCATATGGTGGATTTCAGATTAAACATTGGGTTATATCTGGTGAACATAAAGAAAAGGATTTACAGACATGGAATATCCTGGATTCCAAAGAGGAAAAGGTTTTGGGTTTAATATGGTGTCCCAAAAGTGATCAGTTCACTTTCAAAATGAGACTCAATTTTTCTAAGAAATACAAAAATGTCCATATTGAGAGAGATATTATCCTGTCAGAATTAGAAGCACGAACCCCACAAGTATTGACAAAGAGGATTGTATTAAGTCAATATGCTATGGTATTTGATCCCTTGGGTATTCTGGTTCCTTTGACTCTTAAAGCCAAGCTCCTCCTAAGGGAACTTTCTCAGATGGTTGATGAGAAAGGTAATAAAGTGGGTTGGGATGTCCCCATGCCTGATGAAATGTATGATGAGTGGGTTCAGTGGTTTTCTGACATGTTTGAGGTGGAGAAGTTTAAGATAGAGAGATGTATCTGGCATGAAAGGTGCATTGGACAGCCAAGTCTGGTCATATTTTCAGATGCTAGCTCAAATGCTGTAGGATGTTGTGCCTATGTGAGGTGGAAAGGGGAGAATGATAAATATTTCAACTATTTGTTGGCAGCGAAAGGGAAGTTAGCCCCACTAAGACAGACCACCATCCCAAGACTGGAACTCAAAGCAGCTGTATTGGCTTGTAGATTGAGAGAGTTTATTATACAAGAAATGTCCTACAACTTTGATGAATATGTTTTACATATAACAGATTCTGCTATTGTGAAGGCTCAAATTAATAATGATAGACTCAGATTTTCAACTTTTGTTGCAGTACGGATTGCTGAAATCCAGAGTAAATCAAAACCCGAAGAATGGTATTGGACTGCATCCAGTAATAATCCAGCTGATCTCGCTACAAGTAAAGAGATACTGAATGATGTAACCTGGCAGTATGGCCCTGAGTACATGAAATGGCCCCTTGAATATTGGCCAATTTCAAATCAGTCTGACTCTGAGTTACCAGATGTCCTTAAAGCGACAAAGGTTAATATTACAGATGCCAGTAATATAGAACCAGTGATAAATATTTGCAGATTTAGTAATTATCAAAGGATGCTAAGAACTACAGCTAGGGTATTGAAATCATTATCTTCAAAATCTTTGTTAAGCATTAAAATAGAGCCTGATGCTAAAGATATCAAGGAGGCAGAATTGTGGTGGATTAAAAGGATACAAGCTACATTGCTCCAGAACTGGTCTAAGAGATTCAAGCGATTGGCTCCATATTTGGGAGCAGATGGTGTAGTTATTAGAGTAGGTGGACGAATGTACGCCAACAATTGGAATAATAAGGAATTCATACTCATGCCAAGGGAACATCCATTTACAAAGTTGTATGTGAACCATGTTCATAATTCTAATCATGCAGGAGTTGAGTCAACAATAGCAAAAGTCCAGTCTAAATTTTGGATTCCAGGAATAAGACGATATGTAAAATCAGTGAGATCAAGATGTGTTTTGTGTAAGAAGACTGATAAACAGACTGAAGGACAATGTATGGGACCTATTCCCAATGAGAGGATGGATCCTGCACCACCCTTTTACAATTGCAGCTGTGATATTTTTGGGCCATTGCAGAATAAGGATGGTGTCAAGAAAAGAACTACTAGCAAAGCTTATGGTGTAGTCTTTAATTGTCTAGTTACCCGAGCTGTATACATTGATGTAGCAGAGGGATATGATACGGAAAGCTTTATTACCACCCTGAGGAGATTTGTGGCTATCCATGGATTCCCAAAGACCATGTATTCAGATTCCGGGAGTCAATTGGTTAGTGTTCTCCAGACTGCTTTATTTGAGGTTGCTACATTGTTGAATGACAGGCCAATTGGAATCAAACCTAGCAGTGATTGTGTCTATGATACATACCTTTGCCCAAATGATCTTTTGTTAGGCAGATGTGGGAGAAGTGTTCCATCTGGGATTTGGGATGAATCTCAAAGTTACAAAAAGAACTTAGAATTTTTGCAATCTGTATCAAGGGATTTTTGGAAGAAATGGATCAGAGATTATTGGCCAACCTTATTGGTTAGACAAAAGTGGCATCATGATGTAAGAAATGTCAGATTGGGAGATATTGTTATTGTGAAGGATAGCAATGCTATAAAAGGAGTGTGGAAAATGGCTTTAGTTGTGGAGGCATTGACAGGAAAGGATAGTAAAGTCAGAGATGTTTCATTAAAATATAAGACAAAGGATGGATCTCCGGTGATAATTAAAAGGTCTGTTCATAAAATTGTTGTTATACTACCTATAGAGGAACAATAGATATAAGTAAAGTGTGTGATGTGGTGACATTGAGTGACAAATGTACTGTTGGGTGTACCGTACCTGTTTTGAGTTTTGGTCAATTACCTATGTTTTTTGGTGGGGGGAGTGTATCATAAAATGTTATGATAGTTATATGTATTTGAGTGTTCGAATCATCTGGTTCGTTTTCGATGAGTTACTTGTCATCTGGAAGTAACCGGTCGGTCACTTTGTGTTGTGGGTCCACGGCAGGTGGTGGTGTGCTCAGTAGCCGGCAGTTGTCACGGAGTTATTACATACTGCCCTGGTGATTTGGTTCCATTCTGTCTGGTGAGTGTTCAGCTTTACTTTTGTTAGTTATGTAATTTCTATTGTAGTATGTAATTATTATCAACCAGCTGCTGATTACCTTATTCCTCCAATTAGTGTTTTTTGTAGCAAGTTTATTATGTTACTTTTGTTCCGTGTGTAGGTTTTGAGGTGCTGGAAGCACGACAGTGGTGATTGTGGACATCTCGGCATTTGGTGTCTAACCGGTCTGGATTGGGGTTAGAGGTGTTCAGGATCTATAGCTGGGGTGCATTATGGTGTAAGTTGACTTATGTATGTTGATTTCAGTTGTTTATACTTGTTGGCAATTGTTAATTGAAATGGGAATTGTGTGCTACCTACTGACGTATATGTTTGTTTATAGGTTGAATTAAATCGCCAATACAACACTGTGCCGTTTCTAGCCTGAACACAATACAATTCAACACCGCACTTGACAAGATGGAGACAAAAACTGTGACACTGGAAGCCCTCAAGAGGAAGAGAGGTGCAGCCAAGGCTAAATTTGGAAGGAAGGTGAAGTATTTCAAAACTCATGTGAAAGGAGGTTCTTCTATTGAATTATTGAAAAGGTTGTATACTGATGTAGAAAAAAGTTTTGAGGAAGTGGAGGCAATTCATATGAATGTGATTGAGGAGAGTGAAGAAGAAAATGGTGATTCATACATAGACATTTTAGAATTTGAAAAACTAGAAATGTATAGTATGCTAGAAAAATTCTTAACTGAAGACTTAAAGAAAAGGACAGTTAAGTTAAAACCATTTGACCCCCCTGTGTTCACGGGAATGATAAGAGACTGGCCTACATTTCAGCAGACCTTTAAGAAACTGGTTGTTCCACAGTGTGGTAAAGAGCCTTATGCTCTGTTGCAGTGTTTGCAGGCTGAGTGAGGCTAAGGAACTTGTAAGAGGGGTGGAAGATGATTTTGATGCTATGATGTCACGTCTTGAGGAAGAATACAATTATGTTGGTAGGATTTTGGAGTCAATCTTAGGAGATATCAGAAAATTAAGGCCTATTCCTGAAGGTGCTAATAAGGCCATGATTGAAACTGTAAACATAATTGAAAGAAGTTGGCTTGATCTCAAGAAGTTGGGATTAGAATCTGAGTTGAGTAACAGTACAAACCTGGTAATGATAGAAAAGTTGCTCCATCCTAACCTCAGACGAGAATGGATTATAATTTACAAGGCACTTGATCCTAATGAGCCGGCTTTTCCTAAACTTATGGATTTTCTCACACGAGAGCGGAGTATTCTGAGACATAGGGGTGATGATAAGTCAACTAGAATGCATTCACACAATGTTCTGGGTGAAGTGGGTGGTGAAGCAGGTGTGAATAAGGTTACTGTTAATGAGCCACTTCAGTTGTCAAGTGTATTGGATGCTATCAAAGAGGTGAAGAATAGCCAAGTGGAGTATCAGAGACAAGTTTCTGAGTTTATGCATGATACTACTAATGCTATCAGTGCCTTGTGCCCATCTACATCTACTATTGGTTCAGGGGAACAATGTTGGTTTCATAAGTTTAATGGTCATGATATCCAAAGATGCTCCCAGTTTGCTAGATTGAGTGATGAGACCAAAATGCAAACTCTTAAGGAAAATAAGATTTGCTTTTCTTGTTTAAATCCAGGCCACACCAGCAAATACTGCCCGAGGAAGATATTTTGTGAAATATGGCTTGAAGCAAGGGGACGTAAATGTGGTCGCGTCCATCATCCACTGTTGCATGATGCTTTTGTGAATAGGCCCTCAATGATAACAATGTCAAGCACTAAAACATATGATGGGGTGTTGTTGGCTGTTAGCCATGTCAAAAGTAACGGAGTACCTATTGCAACAATGTGGGATTCTGGATCAGATGTGTCTATCATTACCAATAGGATGGCAAGACAGTTAGGTTTGAAATCAATGGATGAAATGGTGATCAGTGTTACGAAGGTAGGAAATCAGACTGAAGAACTGCAGACTAAGACTTATGTTGTGCCATTGACAGACATAAATGGTAAAATTTGGGAAATAGAAGTTTGTGCCATGGAAGAAATAAGTTCACCTACAAAAAAGAATTGATCTGTCAAAAGCAATTAAGGTATTAGAGGTTGAGTCATTAGATATCAAAAGACCAGAAGGAAAGTTAGATCTGTTAATTGGGTTGGATTATGCAGCTTTGATGCCACAAGCCATAAAAGCAGTGGGAAATCTACAGTTGTGCAGGAATGTATTTGGTTATTGCATAAGAGGATCTCACCCTTCCTTTTGTGGGAGGAACGATAGTGCATTAACAGTACAGATCAGCCATGCCAGTATGAGTTATAAGCCTGAGGAAATTAGTATCACTTCATTGAGTAAATTGGAAGGGCAGTTTGAGAAGATGATGACTATAGAAAATTTAGGAATCCAGTGTACCCCAATGTGTGGAGATTGCAAATGTGGACGCTGCCCTGTCTCTGGAAAATATACTATGAAGGAGGAGAAGGAATTGAAGTTAATAAGGGATGTTATTGTTCATGATCCAGACAGTAAGAGATTCACAGTATCATATCCATTTATTTCAGACCCTAACCAACTCCCAAATAATTATTACCAAGCTCTAGCACGCCTAAGGGCCACAGAGAGACGAAGTTAGAAAAGTTGGAACCAGAATATGCACAAAAGTATAAAGAGCAAATAGAGGACATGGTGTCACGGGGTGTAGCTCGGAAGCTGTCTAGTGAAGAAGTGAGTTCTTATGATGGGCCTATATTTTACCTTCCACATCATGAGGTGTTAAAACCAAGTTCTTCTTCGACCCCAGTTAGGATAGTGTTCAATTCATCAGTTAATTATATGGAAGCTTCCTTGAATGACTGGTTGGCAAAGGGTCCAGATGTGTTGGGTAACATGTTGGGAATTCTGTTGAGGTTCCGTCAGCATAGTGTTGCAATTGCTGGGGACATAAAGAAAATGTACAACATCTCAGAAAAGAGATCTCAGAAAGAGATCAGCACTGTCACAGATTCCTCTGGCGAAACATGGAGACAGATAGGGATGCAGATGTTTTTGTTCTTAATACGGTCACTTTTGGAGATCGTCCATCATCCATAATTGCAACACTCTGTTTGCACCAATCTGCATTAATGAAGGCGTCATATCAGGTAACTGGAAATAGGATTATCTCTAATTCTTATGTAGATGACATGCTAATAAGCTTGCCTAGTATTTCAGAGGCTAAGGAGTTTATTCAGCAGACAGAGGAACTCTTATCATATGGTGGATTTCAGATTAAACATTGGGTTATATCTGGTGAACATAAAGAAAAGGATTTACAGACATGGAATATCCTGGATTCCAAAGAGGAAAAGGTTTTGGGTTTAATATGGTGTCCCAAAAGTGATCAGTTCACTTTCAAAATGAGACTCAATTTTTCTAAGAAATACAAAAATGTCCATATTGAGAGAGATATTATCCTGTCAGAATTAGAAGCACGAACCCCACAAGTATTGACAAAGAGGATTGTATTAAGTCAATATGCTATGGTATTTGATCCCTTGGGTATTCTGGTTCCTTTGACTCTTAAAGCCAAGCTCCTCCTAAGGGAACTTTCTCAGATGGTTGATGAGAAAGGTAATAAAGTGGGTTGGGATGTCCCCATGCCTGATGAAATGTATGATGAGTGGGTTCAGTGGTTTTCTGACATGTTTGAGGTGGAGAAGTTTAAGATAGAGAGATGTATCTGGCATGAAAGGTGCATTGGACAGCCAAGTCTGGTCATATTTTCAGATGCTAGCTCAAATGCTGTAGGATGTTGTGCCTATGTGAGGTGGAAAGGGGAGAATGATAAATATTTCAACTATTTGTTGGCAGCGAAAGGGAAGTTAGCCCCACTAAGACAGACCACCATCCCAAGACTGGAACTCAAAGCAGCTGTATTGGCTTGTAGATTGAGAGAGTTTATTATACAAGAAATGTCCTACAACTTTGATGAATATGTTTTACATATAACAGATTCTGCTATTGTGAAGGCTCAAATTAATAATGATAGACTCAGATTTTCAACTTTTGTTGCAGTACGGATTGCTGAAATCCAGAGTAAATCAAAACCCGAAGAATGGTATTGGACTGCATCCAGTAATAATCCAGCTGATCTCGCTACAAGTAAAGAGATACTGAATGATGTAACCTGGCAGTATGGCCCTGAGTACATGAAATGGCCCCTTGAATATTGGCCAATTTCAAATCAGTCTGACTCTGAGTTACCAGATGTCCTTAAAGCGACAAAGGTTAATATTACAGATGCCAGTAATATAGAACCAGTGATAAATATTTGCAGATTTAGTAATTATCAAAGGATGCTAAGAACTACAGCTAGGGTATTGAAATCATTATCTTCAAAATCTTTGTTAAGCATTAAAATAGAGCCTGATGCTAAAGATATCAAGGAGGCAGAATTGTGGTGGATTAAAAGGATACAAGCTACATTGCTCCAGAACTGGTCTAAGAGATTCAAGCGATTGGCTCCATATTTGGGAGCAGATGGTGTAGTTATTAGAGTAGGTGGACGAATGTACGCCAACAATTGGAATAATAAGGAATTCATACTCATGCCAAGGGAACATCCATTTACAAAGTTGTATGTGAACCATGTTCATAATTCTAATCATGCAGGAGTTGAGTCAACAATAGCAAAAGTCCAGTCTAAATTTTGGATTCCAGGAATAAGACGATATGTAAAATCAGTGAGATCAAGATGTGTTTTGTGTAAGAAGACTGATAAACAGACTGAAGGACAATGTATGGGACCTATTCCCAATGAGAGGATGGATCCTGCACCACCCTTTTACAATTGCAGCTGTGATATTTTTGGGCCATTGCAGAATAAGGATGGTGTCAAGAAAAGAACTACTAGCAAAGCTTATGGTGTAGTCTTTAATTGTCTAGTTACCCGAGCTGTATACATTGATGTAGCAGAGGGATATGATACGGAAAGCTTTATTACCACCCTGAGGAGATTTGTGGCTATCCATGGATTCCCAAAGACCATGTATTCAGATTCCGGGAGTCAATTGGTTAGTGTTCTCCAGACTGCTTTATTTGAGGTTGCTACATTGTTGAATGAGAGGCCAATTGGAATCAAACCTAGCAGTGATTGTGTCTATGATACATACCTTTGCCCAAATGATCTTTTGTTAGGCAGATGTGGGAGAAGTGTTCCATCTGGGATTTGGGATGAATCTCAAAGTTACAAAAAGAACTTAGAATTTTTGCAATCTGTATCAAGGGATTTTTGGAAGAAATGGATCAGAGATTATTGGCCAACCTTATTGGTTAGACAAAAGTGGCATCATGATGTAAGAAATGTCAGATTGGGAGATATTGTTATTGTGAAGGATAGCAATGCTATAAAAGGAGTGTGGAAAATGGCTTTAGTTGTGGAGGCATTGACAGGAAAGGATAGTAAAGTCAGAGATGTTTCATTAAAATATAAGACAAAGGATGGATCTCCGGTGATAATTAAAAGGTCTGTTCATAAAATTGTTGTTATACTACCTATAGAGGAACAATAGATATAAGTAAAGTGTGTGATGTGGTGACATTGAGTGACAAATGTACTGTTGGGTGTACCGTACCTGTTTTGAGTTTTGGTCAATTACCTATGTTTTTTGGTGGGGGGAGTGTATCATAAAATGTTATGATAGTTATATGTATTTGAGTGTTCGAATCATCTGGTTCGTTTTCGATGAGTTACTTGTCATCTGGAAGTAACCGGTCGGTCACTTTGTGTTGTGGGTCCACGGCAGGTGGTGGTGTGCTCAGTAGCCGGCAGTTGTCACGGAGTTATTACATACTGCCCTGGTGATTTGGTTCCATTCTGTCTGGTGAGTGTTCAGCTTTACTTTTGTTAGTTATGTAATTTCTATTGTAGTATGTAATTATTATCAACCAGCTGCTGATTACCTTATTCCTCCAATTAGTGTTTTTTGTAGCAAGTTTATTATGTTACTTTTGTTCCGTGTGTAGGTTTTGAGGTGCTGGAAGCACGACAGTGGTGATTGTGGACATCTCGGCATTTGGTGTCTAACCGGTCTGGATTGGGGTTAGAGGTGTTCAGGATCTATAGCTGGGGTGCATTATGGTGTAAGTTGACTTATGTATGTTGATTTCAGTTGTTTATACTTGTTGGCAATTGTTAATTGAAATGGGAATTGTGTGCTACCTACTGACGTATATGTTTGTTTATAGGTTGAATTAAATCGCCAATACAACACTGTGCCGTTTCTAGCCTGAACACAATACAATTCAACACCGCACTTGACAAGATGGAGACAAAAACTGTGACACTGGAAGCCCTCAAGAGGAAGAGAGGTGCAGCCAAGGCTAAATTTGGAAGGAAGGTGAAGTATTTCAAAACTCATGTGAAAGGAGGTTCTTCTATTGAATTATTGAAAAGGTTGTATACTGATGTAGAAAAAAGTTTTGAGGAAGTGGAGGCAATTCATATGAATGTGATTGAGGAGAGTGAAGAAGAAAATGGTGATTCATACATAGACATTTTAGAATTTGAAAAACTAGAAATGTATAGTATGCTAGAAAAATTCTTAACTGAAGACTTAAAGAAAAGGACAGTTAAGTTAAAACCATTTGACCCCCCTGTGTTCACGGGAATGATAAGAGACTGGCCTACATTTCAGCAGACCTTTAAGAAACTGGTTGTTCCACAGTGTGGTAAAGAGCCTTATGCTCTGTTGCAGTGTTTGCAGGCTGAGTGAGGCTAAGGAACTTGTAAGAGGGGTGGAAGATGATTTTGATGCTATGATGTCACGTCTTGAGGAAGAATACAATTATGTTGGTAGGATTTTGGAGTCAATCTTAGGAGATATCAGAAAATTAAGGCCTATTCCTGAAGGTGCTAATAAGGCCATGATTGAAACTGTAAACATAATTGAAAGAAGTTGGCTTGATCTCAAGAAGTTGGGATTAGAATCTGAGTTGAGTAACAGTACAAACCTGGTAATGATAGAAAAGTTGCTCCATCCTAACCTCAGACGAGAATGGATTATAATTTACAAGGCACTTGATCCTAATGAGCCGGCTTTTCCTAAACTTATGGATTTTCTCACACGAGAGCGGAGTATTCTGAGACATAGGGGTGATGATAAGTCAACTAGAATGCATTCACACAATGTTCTGGGTGAAGTGGGTGGTGAAGCAGGTGTGAATAAGGTTACTGTTAATGAGCCACTTCAGTTGTCAAGTGTATTGGATGCTATCAAAGAGGTGAAGAATAGCCAAGTGGAGTATCAGAGACAAGTTTCTGAGTTTATGCATGATACTACTAATGCTATCAGTGCCTTGTGCCCATCTACATCTACTATTGGTTCAGGGGAACAATGTTGGTTTCATAAGTTTAATGGTCATGATATCCAAAGATGCTCCCAGTTTGCTAGATTGAGTGATGAGACCAAAATGCAAACTCTTAAGGAAAATAAGATTTGCTTTTCTTGTTTAAATCCAGGCCACACCGGCAAATACTGCCCGAGGAAGATATTTTGTGAAATATGGCTTGAAGCAAGGGGACGTAAATGTGGTCGCGTCCATCATCCACTGTTGCATGATGCTTTTGTGAATAGGCCCTCAATGATAACAATGTCAAGCACTAAAACATATGATGGGGTGTTGTTGGCTGTTAGCCATGTCAAAAGTAACGGAGTACCTATTGCAACAATGTGGGATTCTGGATCAGATGTGTCTATCATTACCAATAGGATGGCAAGACAGTTAGGTTTGAAATCAATGGATGAAATGGTGATCAGTGTTACGAAGGTAGGAAATCAGACTGAAGAACTGCAGACTAAGACTTATGTTGTGCCATTGACAGACATAAATGGTAAAATTTGGGAAATAGAAGTTTGTGCCATGGAAGAAATAAGTTCACCTACAAAAAAGAATTGATCTGTCAAAAGCAATTAAGGTATTAGAGGTTGAGTCATTAGATATCAAAAGACCAGAAGGAAAGTTAGATCTGTTAATTGGGTTGGATTATGCAGCTTTGATGCCACAAGCCATAAAAGCAGTGGGAAATCTACAGTTGTGCAGGAATGTATTTGGTTATTGCATAAGAGGATCTCACCCTTCCTTTTGTGGGAGGAACGATAGTGCATTAACAGTACAGATCAGCCATGCCAGTATGAGTTATAAGCCTGAGGAAATTAGTATCACTTCATTGAGTAAATTGGAAGGGCAGTTTGAGAAGATGATGACTATAGAAAATTTAGGAATCCAGTGTACCCCAATGTGTGGAGATTGCAAATGTGGACGCTGCCCTGTCTCTGGAAAATATACTATGAAGGAGGAGAAGGAATTGAAGTTAATAAGGGATGTTATTGTTCATGATCCAGACAGTAAGAGATTCACAGTATCATATCCATTTATTTCAGACCCTAACCAACTCCCAAATAATTATTACCAAGCTCTAGCACGCCTAAGGGCCACAGAGAGACGAAGTTAGAAAAGTTGGAACCAGAATATGCACAAAAGTATAAAGAGCAAATAGAGGACATGGTGTCACGGGGTGTAGCTCGGAAGCTGTCTAGTGAAGAAGTGAGTTCTTATGATGGGCCTATATTTTACCTTCCACATCATGAGGTGTTAAAACCAAGTTCTTCTTCGACCCCAGTTAGGATAGTGTTCAATTCATCAGTTAATTATATGGAAGCTTCCTTGAATGACTGGTTGGCAAAGGGTCCAGATGTGTTGGGTAACATGTTGGGAATTCTGTTGAGGTTCCGTCAGCATAGTGTTGCAATTGCTGGGGACATAAAGAAAATGTACAACATCTCAGAAAAGAGATCTCAGAAAGAGATCAGCACTGTCACAGATTCCTCTGGCGAAACATGGAGACAGATAGGGATGCAGATGTTTTTGTTCTTAATACGGTCACTTTTGGAGATCGTCCATCATCCATAATTGCAACACTCTGTTTGCACCAATCTGCATTAATGAAGGCGTCATATCAGGTAACTGGAAATAGGATTATCTCTAATTCTTATGTAGATGACATGCTAATAAGCTTGCCTAGTATTTCAGAGGCTAAGGAGTTTATTCAGCAGACAGAGGAACTCTTATCATATGGTGGATTTCAGATTAAACATTGGGTTATATCTGGTGAACATAAAGAAAAGGATTTACAGACATGGAATATCCTGGATTCCAAAGAGGAAAAGGTTTTGGGTTTAATATGGTGTCCCAAAAGTGATCAGTTCACTTTCAAAATGAGACTCAATTTTTCTAAGAAATACAAAAATGTCCATATTGAGAGAGATATTATCCTGTCAGAATTAGAAGCACGAACCCCACAAGTATTGACAAAGAGGATTGTATTAAGTCAATATGCTATGGTATTTGATCCCTTGGGTATTCTGGTTCCTTTGACTCTTAAAGCCAAGCTCCTCCTAAGGGAACTTTCTCAGATGGTTGATGAGAAAGGTAATAAAGTGGGTTGGGATGTCCCCATGCCTGATGAAATGTATGATGAGTGGGTTCAGTGGTTTTCTGACATGTTTGAGGTGGAGAAGTTTAAGATAGAGAGATGTATCTGGCATGAAAGGTGCATTGGACAGCCAAGTCTGGTCATATTTTCAGATGCTAGCTCAAATGCTGTAGGATGTTGTGCCTATGTGAGGTGGAAAGGGGAGAATGATAAATATTTCAACTATTTGTTGGCAGCGAAAGGGAAGTTAGCCCCACTAAGACAGACCACCATCCCAAGACTGGAACTCAAAGCAGCTGTATTGGCTTGTAGATTGAGAGAGTTTATTATACAAGAAATGTCCTACAACTTTGATGAATATGTTTTACATATAACAGATTCTGCTATTGTGAAGGCTCAAATTAATAATGATAGACTCAGATTTTCAACTTTTGTTGCAGTACGGATTGCTGAAATCCAGAGTAAATCAAAACCCGAAGAATGGTATTGGACTGCATCCAGTAATAATCCAGCTGATCTCGCTACAAGTAAAGAGATACTGAATGATGTAACCTGGCAGTATGGCCCTGAGTACATGAAATGGCCCCTTGAATATTGGCCAATTTCAAATCAGTCTGACTCTGAGTTACCAGATGTCCTTAAAGCGACAAAGGTTAATATTACAGATGCCAGTAATATAGAACCAGTGATAAATATTTGCAGATTTAGTAATTATCAAAGGATGCTAAGAACTACAGCTAGGGTATTGAAATCATTATCTTCAAAATCTTTGTTAAGCATTAAAATAGAGCCTGATGCTAAAGATATCAAGGAGGCAGAATTGTGGTGGATTAAAAGGATACAAGCTACATTGCTCCAGAACTGGTCTAAGAGATTCAAGCGATTGGCTCCATATTTGGGAGCAGATGGTGTAGTTATTAGAGTAGGTGGACGAATGTACGCCAACAATTGGAATAATAAGGAATTCATACTCATGCCAAGGGAACATCCATTTACAAAGTTGTATGTGAACCATGTTCATAATTCTAATCATGCAGGAGTTGAGTCAACAATAGCAAAAGTCCAGTCTAAATTTTGGATTCCAGGAATAAGACGATATGTAAAATCAGTGAGATCAAGATGTGTTTTGTGTAAGAAGACTGATAAACAGACTGAAGGACAATGTATGGGACCTATTCCCAATGAGAGGATGGATCCTGCACCACCCTTTTACAATTGCAGCTGTGATATTTTTGGGCCATTGCAGAATAAGGATGGTGTCAAGAAAAGAACTACTAGCAAAGCTTATGGTGTAGTCTTTAATTGTCTAGTTACCCGAGCTGTATACATTGATGTAGCAGAGGGATATGATACGGAAAGCTTTATTACCACCCTGAGGAGATTTGTGGCTATCCATGGATTCCCAAAGACCATGTATTCAGATTCCGGGAGTCAATTGGTTAGTGTTCTCCAGACTGCTTTATTTGAGGTTGCTACATTGTTGAATGACAGGCCAATTGGAATCAAACCTAGCAGTGATTGTGTCTATGATACATACCTTTGCCCAAATGATCTTTTGTTAGGCAGATGTGGGAGAAGTGTTCCATCTGGGATTTGGGATGAATCTCAAAGTTACAAAAAGAACTTAGAATTTTTGCAATCTGTATCAAGGGATTTTTGGAAGAAATGGATCAGAGATTATTGGCCAACCTTATTGGTTAGACAAAAGTGGCATCATGATGTAAGAAATGTCAGATTGGGAGATATTGTTATTGTGAAGGATAGCAATGCTATAAAAGGAGTGTGGAAAATGGCTTTAGTTGTGGAGGCATTGACAGGAAAGGATAGTAAAGTCAGAGATGTTTCATTAAAATATAAGACAAAGGATGGATCTCCGGTGATAATTAAAAGGTCTGTTCATAAAATTGTTGTTATACTACCTATAGAGGAACAATAGATATAAGTAAAGTGTGTGATGTGGTGACATTGAGTGACAAATGTACTGTTGGGTGTACCGTACCTGTTTTGAGTTTTGGTCAATTACCTATGTTTTTTGGTGGGGGGAGTGTATCATAAAATGTTATGATAGTTATATGTATTTGAGTGTTCGAATCATCTGGTTCGTTTTCGATGAGTTACTTGTCATCTGGAAGTAACCGGTCGGTCACTTTGTGTTGTGGGTCCACGGCAGGTGGTGGTGTGCTCAGTAGCCGGCAGTTGTCACGGAGTTATTACATACTGCCCTGGTGATTTGGTTCCATTCTGTCTGGTGAGTGTTCAGCTTTACTTTTGTTAGTTATGTAATTTCTATTGTAGTATGTAATTATTATCAACCAGCTGCTGATTACCTTATTCCTCCAATTAGTGTTTTTTGTAGCAAGTTTATTATGTTACTTTTGTTCCGTGTGTAGGTTTTGAGGTGCTGGAAGCACGACAGTGGTGATTGTGGACATCTCGGCATTTGGTGTCTAACCGGTCTGGATTGGGGTTAGAGGTGTTCAGGATCTATAGCTGGGGTGCATTATGGTGTAAGTTGACTTATGTATGTTGATTTCAGTTGTTTATACTTGTTGGCAATTGTTAATTGAAATGGGAATTGTGTGCTACCTACTGACGTATATGTTTGTTTATAGGTTGAATTAAATCGCCAATACAACACTGTGCCGTTTCTAGCCTGAACACAATACAATTCAACACCGCACTTGACAAGATGGAGACAAAAACTGTGACACTGGAAGCCCTCAAGAGGAAGAGAGGTGCAGCCAAGGCTAAATTTGGAAGGAAGGTGAAGTATTTCAAAACTCATGTGAAAGGAGGTTCTTCTATTGAATTATTGAAAAGGTT
>JAXIVD010002308.1:22500-62951 GCA_036785275.1 Cancer borealis | reverse complement strand
GTGACACCATTGCCTTGTGATACTTAGTCTAGCCGTGGCAGAGGCTGTCTAGAGAGGCCTAGGAAGGGACAGCCTCTCCATGTGTCTGTCTGTCCGCCCGTCTGTCTGTCTGTCCGTGTGTCTGTTATGTGCCAAGAGCCTCCGTGTTTGGTGGTCTCATTTACATGTCTGTGATGCTATTGTGGGTCCATTTTTACGATGATTTTTTTTCTTGCCGATGTGTGAAGTTATCATGAAAAAAAGGTGTGAAAATATGAATTGTGTTGCTGGATATTTTTTTTTTTTTATACTATTGAAGTGAATTTAAAAGTTGTCTGAAGTTAACTAGGAAAGCCATGAAGAAAGTGTACATTTTAGCGACAATTTTCTTGCCATCGCGACTGAAAATACCCAGAAAAAGGTTTACACAAGTGAATTATACTGAAGAATACATGGTGTGCGTATCATTACTAAGTCTTGTAAGTATACTTATGTCTTATGTCTTCCACACACATACATTATATTGTAAACGTGAAGTGACAACATGACAAAACATTCTCGGTGATTTCATGAAGACAAAAGGCGAGTGTTGTGCGTTTTATTATTAAGATGTGTTACCGGTGGACCAAGCCAACGTAACAACAGTGAAGGAAGGAAATGCTCACGTTATACTGGAAATTTTACATGTAGATAGCATTTATGTAGCTCTTTACGTATGATGATGATGATGATGATAATGATGATGATGGTGGTGCAGGAATGAGTGGTGCTGTTCTCTCTAGTGAATAAAAGACACATAAGGTTCACAATCGCAAGCTAACAAGGGGAATGTTACCTCGTTACAACCAGTGCTTTGACGAGGCCTTGACGCTCCTTGTGTGTATAATTGTAACTGTGACGAGTGAAAGTTACGGTTACACAAGAAGGTGAATCATTTTTTGACCTCTTGATCCCTACGGTGCTTTGATAAAAATAATTGGTACTGAAGTGACACGTCGGACAAAACAGTTCTTACTCGCTGGGAAAAAAAACCCGAGCCAACACTTTGCTGATGTGCGTTTTGTGTTTATAAGCGACAGAGTAATTTTCTGTCTCTGTGAATGCTAGTGAAAAAAATATTACTAGCAAGACATTGATTGGGATGCTGATGCTGCTTAAATCTGGGGCAGCGGTTCTATGTGTCCTTCACGGATCCCCGAGTGAAGGAAATTACAACATATCTCTCTTGTGCTGTTTGGTGCGGCACAATTGTGTTGGGAGTGACCTGTGATGCCGTGTGGATGGTGGCAAAGAAAATGTGATGATGGTGTATATTTTAGTTGGTGTTATGCAAGAAGGTAACACTTTGTACTTGCTTCTGTCTTGATGGCTGAGGTGGAGGTGTGGTGTGTGTGTGTGTGTGTGTGTGTGTGTGTGTGTGTGTGTGTGTGTGTGTGTGTGTGTGGAACGATGATGAAAGAAAATGTAAATGTGGTGATGGATATATCTTTTACACACTGAATGTATACCTGTCAACAGTGTCAGTAGTAGAGATGAAGAGATGAAAGAGGAGGGAAAAAAATTTGACTATATACCTTTTCCAAACTGATAGAGATGAATCGTGTGTGTGTGTGTGTGTGTGTGTGTGTGGTCTGAAGGAGGAAAGATGATGGTCACAGAGCGGAGTTTGACGAACAAATAATGACTTGTGCCGTGAATCTAGTCAGAAAAGTGACAGTTTGGATCATAATGACAGGGAAGTCGGGACCAAGATGTATGTATATTTCTCTCCCAGCATTTTGTACCAGTTTATAAAGTGTGGATGTGCCATAATCTTAACCAAGATTTGTTATATAATTTTTATATGGAATTTGCATAAAATGTAAATTGCTAGTTGTGTTTGTACTGTTCCTAGTGTGAAATGTGATGAGTGAAGGGGAAGGAAGGGTGAGTGTGAGGGTGACTGTCATATTTGTCATGTACACAACTAGAAACGTGCACAAGTAGAAACGTACATAGTAGAAACGTACATATGTAGAAATGTACATATGTAGAAACACTTTGTAAGACTGATTACAGAATACATCATAATGCATACTTATAACAACACAATGAACCTAATACAGTCAAAATCTTATACATTAATACAATACAATTAATACAACACAAGCTACATACTATCTCTGATGGCTGGCGCTTACTCTTTTCACATTAACTCACTAACTCCAACACACACAGTTAAGTTTGTTGACAGATGAATACTGAAAGGTGTACCTCATGCTATATAGTAAGTCCCTTTGTTCTGCCTGGTGCGCCCTGCTGCTGCTGCTGCTGCTGCTGGTTTGGTGAGGAGCAAGGCAGGCAGGCAGGCAGGCAGAATCTGTTACATTTTGCTTGGAACTTGAGGGAAATTAGTTAAAAATAATGAAAGATTTTAATACCAGCCATCACTACTACTACAATTACCACTACTACTACCATTACTACTATCACCACTACCACCACTGGAGTCACCAAAACAAAAATAATAAAGCACAACTTTAATAAAATCTGTCTTTCCTCATTACATTACACAAACCTCAAAAAACTTACACAACACCACCCAGGAAAACAGAAAATAAACAAAGCAAACTCAAGCTGATATGAAACACGGCGAGGCAGAATTATTATATATATATGGAAACTAAAAACACGATTAAAACAAGTATGTATGTATGTAAATAAAAACACAAACAAACAAACACCATCTAATATGTGTGTTTGGTGTTTGTGAAGACTTATTGAGCTTATTAATATGAGAAATAAAATAATAAAATAAGTGTTAATGACTGGGAATTCAACTCTATTGATATTATAGTTAGTGAAGAACAAACAGAATAGAAAAAATAAAAAATAAATAAAAATAATGAAAACTATATATCATAAGGGTGTATTTTTAGGGTTGAGGGAGAAATTAATTAATCTCCCTCCCTGTATGGCTTGTATCATAGTAAAAGGAAGCTACAGAGAGACTCCCCAGTCCCCTCTCTCCCTGTTAGTCCCCTTCTACAATACAGGAAATACAGTGTTACAGGATGGCTCCCCTACCACACGATGAAAAAAAGAAAAAAAAAAAAAATAAAATAAAATAAAATAAAAAATAAAATAAGTGTGTTTAAAAATTAATATGTATCAGAAAATTACATCAAACTAAATGTAAGTTATAAAACCATAATTTCATCCTTAAAATTTATGAAAAACAAAAAAAGTTGAAACATGCAGCAAATTATAGTCCAGGATAAAAATAATGTGAAGAAAAAGGAAATACAGAACAAAAAATATATTAGAAATCAATGAAATCAAAGAAGACTTCAAAAACAGCAGAATATACGAAATAAAACACTTGATAAAAAAGATAATAAGTAACTATTTTGTCTTACTATTATCTTCTTCCATCTTCTCGTCTCCTAAAACCACTTCCCTCTCTCCTTCTTTCTTCTTTTTTCTCACCTCTTCTCTTCTCTCTATACTTCTTCTTCTCACTAAAATCAAACTTTCCCCATCATCCCTTCTCCCTACACCTTTCCTCACTTTCTTTCCTTCTCTACACCCTTCCTCCCTTCTCTCTACACCTTTCCTCGCCTTCCTCCTCTTCCACCCCTGCCTCCCTTCCTCCCCTTGCCACTGAGAATAGCATACAGCTCCTTGGAGTCTATCTCGGCCCCGTACTGAGTCTGCAAAAAGCGACACGTGAACGCCACTCGCTTCACCTCCGACACTTCCTGATTGAGGGAGAGGAAGAGGTCGGACGCGGCGGCACGCACACCCATCGTTCCGCCAGGGAGGGTGAAGGTGTCAGGGGGAGGGTGGACGGTCCTCCCCTTCTGCTGCACCCATTGGTAAAGTTGCTTGGAGGAGAGGTCACGGCCAAAACGCATTGTGGCGAACCTTGGGGTGAGGAAGAGATGAAGGGAAAGGATGGAAGGAAGGATGGATGAAGGAATGGGAAGGAGGAATGGAGTGGAAGATGGATGGAGGATGAAAGGAGGGAAGAAAGGATGAATGGATTGATTTGAAGGAAAGAAGGGATGGAGGGAAGGAAGGGAAGGAAGGGATGAATGAAAGTGAAGGGAAGGAAAGGAAGGTCAGGAATAGGAGGGGAAGAGAACAAAGATTAGTAAAGGACAATGAAAAATGCAGAGAGAGAGAGAGAGAGAGAGAGAGAGAGAGCGAGAGAGAGAGAGAGAGAGATAGAGATAGAGAGAGAGAGAGAGAGAGAGAGAGAGAGAGAGAGAGAGAGAGAGAGAGAGAGAGAGAGAGAGAGAGAGAGAGAGAGAGAGAGAGGAGAGAGAGAGAGAGAGACAGACAGGCAGAGAGGGAGGGAGGAAGGAAACGAAAAAAAATAAATAAAAAATAACAACAATAACAACAATAAAAAAAAAAAATAATAATCATCATCAGGACTTACTTGCAGGCCAGAGCAATGCAAGTTTGTTCTGTTTGCGTTGGGTTGAGTTTATCAAAGAAGTCCAACACCTCCTCCTTCTCCTCCTCAGACCACTGGGGGCCGAGTGCACCCTTCCTGGTGGCGGGGGAGGCGGGGGCGGCAGCGATGGTGGTTCTTCTCCCTCTCCCTCTTCCTCTTCCTCTTGCTGCGGGCCTGGCATGGGAAGGAAGGAAGGAAGGAAGGGAGGAAGGAGGAAAGGATGGGAAGGATTTAGGGAGGTAAGGAGGGAAGGATTAGGGGAAGAAAGGAGGAAGGTAAGGAAGGGAAGGAAAGATGGGGAAAAGGAGGGTAGGATGGAGGAAAGGAAGGAGGGAAGGATTGAGGCAGTGATTAAAACATATACACATTCTGTACTCCTTTACCTCCACACTCCTTCACTGTTAACTTTCCTACACACTTCCACCTTCCCTCCTCCTTCAGATTCACCACACACACACACACACACACACACACACACACACACACACACACACCCTTCCTCCTCACCTCTCAAAGCCAAAGGTGATGTTGGAAAGGTCGTCTTCTTCGTCCATTTCCATTTTCTGCGGGAGTGAAGGTGGATTCATTACCTTCTGTGGCGGAGGCGGCTTGGGGGGTGAAGGGGGCTGGGTGGGGGGGGCTTTCTTAGGGGATTGCTGCTTGGGGGGGGCTTTCTTAGGGGACGGTCGCTGCTGCTGCTGCTGCTGCTGCTCTTTGTTGATGGTTATGTCCTGGGTGAGGAAATTTTTTTGTTTGTGTGACTTAATCTTGTTACACATTTTGCTTTTAAAGATAATGGCGAAAAAAAAAGATTATCGATAGCATTGGACTAAGGAAGAAAGGGAAAAAAAAAAAAGCAAGATAATGGATAAGTAAAGATAAAAAAAAGGAAAAAACCAAGGAAAAAAAGTTAGGCCTAAAATATGAAAGAAAATAAGTAAATAGAGATAAGAAAAGAAAAGAAAAAAAAAAAAAAAAAAAAAAAAAAAAAAAATTACTGTCCCTAGTTAGAGTAATTGTAGTATTTCCTAATATTCAAATATCCTTAATAACAAAACAATACAACAAACATTACTTCTAATATTGAAAAGTAAATGATTTAGTGTGTTTACATAACTAACATTTAAGCATATTAATAATTTCTAGTAGATAACCTTAATAATAACAATAACAATAACAACAATAATAAGAATAAGAATAACAATAATAATAAATAAATCAATAAAATAATACATACAGGGCTATACCAAACATCAGGAATTTTGTCTTTGTCTTTGTTCTGTCCAATCCTTACTGTTACCTCTTCCTCTTCCTCTTCCTCTTCCTTGAGCAGGGTGGGAGGTGCCTCAGCAGCCAGCTTCACCCTCTTCCTGGCAGGGGCGAGAGGACTGAAGCTGAAACACAATAAAGGTGTAAGTAAAAAAAATACATCTATCTTCCTTCCATTTATCCTTCCTTCTATCCTTCCTTCCTTCTCAAACTCATGTCCATGAAACTAACCTTATGTCCCTATATTTCAGATTTCAGATACAATATTAATGTTATTCCCCATCCAGGATGTACCATCAGTAGTGGTAGTCTTCTAGTATAGTATAGTTTCCTAATCAATTTTAATTTTTTACTATAAAATGTCCATGGCCATGTTTTCTACAAGGTCATGGTGTTCCCTTCTATCTGTTTTACCTGCCGGCATGTTGTCGGAGGGAGAGGAGGGTGGGCAGAGAGTCTTGTTCTATTCTATTCTGTTCTTCAACTCTTAGTGTACTTGTAGTAGTATGTAGTCCAGCAGATACCCTAGTTATAGACCAGTAGGTCTTCTAGTGTCTGTTCTTCTCACATATTCTATATTTTGTTCCATTCTTCCATTCATCCATCCATCCATCCATCCTTCCATCCATTCCTGAAGGATGGAAGGATGAATGGGTGTAAGGATGGAAGGATGAATAACAGAAGGTGTTGTATGTGCTCACTCACTCACTCACTCACCCTTCGTCTGTGTTGTGTGTGGCCGGGGGTCTCTTCTGTCCCTGTTTCTGCGTGTTGGTGGTGGTGGTGGCAGCAGCAGCAGCGGCGGTGATGTCTAAGAAGGATGTCGTCTTGTCTGGTTGTCCTGAAATGATTGACCAATTAATCCTTTATAGTCCAGACCCACACATGTTCAGACAGTAACACTTAACACACCAACACCTCACCAGTCACACCCTAACCCTCACCAAGGTACAAGTGGAGTTGGGTTCACCTGGACTGTCTCTTCACTACAACGTGATAATCTGAAGTCAAAAGTTGGAGTCATTGTTGTACAGATTTATGGATAGTTACCAGTTTCACCCAACCAACGATTCTCTGATGCATCTTATGTTTTTACGGTAGGTTCAGTTAGGTTAGAAAATCAATCACTTCACTACATGTATCACCAGAAAAACATACGGCGCATCAGAAAATCATTAGTTGGGTGAAACTGTAAATTGTCCAGATTTACCTAAACAAACACTATAGTGATATCATCTCTCATAAGTTCTATTGACACACTGAAATTAATATCGTTAAACTTAAATGATAATAATAAAAGGCATCACACAGGAGATACAATACAGTATTAACCTAAACATAAATAGGTACAAGCCACACACAACTCCACCTTACAATACAATAATGGAATTACCTATTTGACATCTTCACCAGAATACTCGTTAAAGATTCGTAAGACTATCCATTCGATATCTCCTTACCTTTATAATGCACTGCAAATTCAACCTCAGATACTTATTCAGATCACACCAAACAGTTATGCCGCTGAATTACAGAAAAATAACTTCACCACAATGCTCTGGTTACATTTATACAATACTTGATGAATTCTGAATTTTGGTGAAGATATAAAATGTCCCCTGTAACACTAGCACAACAAGTGTCAGTAATGGAGTAGGTAATTACAGGTGCACATAACTCACCTGTGTTGCGTTGTGCCATCCTCCACGCCAGCACCAGGTAACACACAGTGACAGGCTCCACACACCCGCCGCCCCCCGCCCCCCACAGGCCCAGGGCGTCCTCGTCGAAGAGTGGGTCATGCCGCTGGAACTTGTAGTAGGCACGGAAGCCATTGAGCAGTGCCTCCACGTAGTGTCCAGGTGTGTACCGATGCTTGCTGGGCTCTGGCATGCTAGTTTGTGTTATCTTAGCAAAGACGTGCAGGCCGTGGTAACCCTTGGCCCTACACGCCTCCCACGCCCCCATCATAGCTGCCTCACCACTGTCCTTAGCCTTATTCGACTTCTTACTCCCCACGATTCGTT
Source organism: Cancer borealis (assembly GCA_036785275.1). Lineage (NCBI taxonomy): Eukaryota > Metazoa > Arthropoda > Malacostraca > Decapoda > Cancridae > Cancer > Cancer borealis. Next base: position 55,232 of record JAXIVD010002308.1, on the reverse strand, counting down.
CCTGTATGAAGTTCAACACTCCTCCTCCATCCTGCTCTTCCTCCTCCCCGCCTACGGCCACGGCGTCCACAGTGAAGTTGTCAAGGGCTACGTGTCTATTGAGTACTAAAAGGTTTGAGTCTAGCTTCGCCGTGAGTCTAATCATGGCACTGTCGTATAAGATGCCTCCACGTATGGCTAGGGCAGCAGCGGCCTCATCCCAGGACACTCCCTCCTCACCACGCACTGCTAGCGTCTCAAAGGAAGAAAGCACGCCCTCCATCACCACCACCACGCCCTCACCACGCACAAGGAAGCAGGTGGTAATGGGCAGGAAGGGTGTGTTGTAATGGTGATTGTAACAACACACTCCAACACAACACACGAGTCCCGCGCAAACCTTACTCAATGGTGTGTCTTTACAACGGAAATTACGGAACACACTATTGTTTACTACTAGTAGTAGTACTACTACTATATATATGTTAACGTGGCGTGTTAGACTTTTTTCTCCCTTGTTTTTCATAGGTTTTATAATGCTGTTTTTATTGTGTTTTGTATTTCGTGACATGTTAAGTTTTAATTAAATGGTGAAATGTTTTGTATAGTTTGCCACGCAAGGCAGACTCATTTAAAAAGAAAGGCGGCTGTGGTTATTATTATGATTATTCTAGCTCTTGATGTTACAGGTGGGATTATTTAGGTTTTCTCTGAAGCCAGACCTTTATATTGGCAGCTCTTGCATATATAAACAAAAAAAAGAAAAATCTAGCTTCAAATTCTACACTTAACATACCACATTCTCTCTAAATACGTTTCCACTAATAAAAATTATACCTAAACTAATCTGACCTCAGTACTTTTCAGCCTAGGGTCATTAGGTCAATTCGTACCTGAACTACTTACCAAATGACGTGTAGTGACCTTATTTATCGTACCTCTTATGTATCCTCCATTCCATTCCATTTACTCCACATTTCCCTGTCACTCATTCCCTTCCCTTCCTCATTGCTTTTTTGCCTCTTCTCTTTCTTTCCTCTCTCATCTTCCAAGTTTCTTCCCTTTCTTATTACTTTATTGCCTCTTCTCTTTTTTTAACCTAATTTTGGCAGATACCTTTTTATGTAAAAAATAGAAGTTAATTTAAACATTAGAAAAATATAACTTAGGAACATTATCATTTTTTTTATTGTTTGTGGTCTATTATACAATATTTTGTTACTTTCTTTTGTTTATGTATTCATGTTCCCTTGTTTTCCTAGATATCACCTAGAATGTGTGATAAATCAAGAAAATTAAAGATATAGATACAGTAATATAGAAAAAATTAAAATAAAATATATATAACAGCACAGGATGAAATAATGACAACCCTAATATTTACACACTTCCCCGTTTAGCCTCGAGGGTAAGGTAAGGGGCGTGGAAGGTAAGGTAAAGTAACGGCTAGAGGTAAGGCTCACTTCGGCAAGGTGTTCTCGTCAAAGTAGCGGTTGAATTTCTTTGATCCGAACCTCTTCCTCGGGTCCCTCTTGCTGTTGGCCGGGGCAAGGTTAGGCATCAGGCCTGTCAAGGGTAAACACAGAGATGGGAGTCATTAATATGGAAGTATAGATATAATAATAATAGAAAAAACATATTCCATTTCATTACGTAAAAAAATGTTAGAAAAAACATTTTCCCTCCATCGGTTTCCTTCCTTCTCTTCCTCCTAAAACATTTTCCCTCCATCGGTTTCCTTCCTTCTCTTCCTCCTAAAACATTTTCCCTCCATCGGTTTCCTTCCTTCTCTTCCTCCTAAAACATTTTCCCTCCATCGGTTTCCTTCCTTCTCTTCCTCCTAAAACATTTTCCCTCCATCGGTTTCCTTCCTTCTCTTCCTCCTAAAACATTTTCCCTCCATCGGTTTCCTTCCTTCTCTTCCTCCACCTCCTATTATTCATCTCCTTCTCTTCATCAAATATTTGTGTATAATTTTCCTTCCTTCCTTCCCTCCACCACCACCACCTCCTGACCTGCTTTCTGAGCCATGATGACCAGCCAGGTGATGCGTCGCTGCTGCTTCCCACACAACCCTGTCACCCGGCGCGGCAGCACACTCCCCTCACCCGTCATGAACTGGGACAGGATCAACACGTCCTGGGGGAGGGAAGGAGGGAAGGATGAGTAAGTGAGAGAAGGAGGAGGAGGATAAATAAGAAAGAAATAAGGAAGTGGGAGTGCATGAAATAATATGAGTGTAGAAAGGAAGAAGGGAAGGAATTTTAAGGTTTGTAAGGATGACTAAACCATTAAGAAAGGAAATAGATGAAGGGTAAACACTAAAAAAGAAAGGAAATAAATGGAATAGCAACAATTATGAAAGAAAGACACAAAAAACATAAAACAGATCAATGCCTCCTCTACCCCCAAAGAAACAAGAAAAAAGTTAAACATATAGTGAATTAAAAAAATTATATAGTGAATAAAACAAATATAAGTGTTTGAATGCCATGTTATATCCTCTTACAGTGTGTTTGACGTCCAGTTTGAGAGCACAGAGAGGACACGCCTTCCCGCCCTCAGTGCCAGGCTTGACAAGGTGGGGCATGCGGGGGGAGGGCAGGTAACGACCCTCCACCATAACTGTATCTCCCCCATCAGCCTCCTCCACCACAACTGTTGGGGAGGTCAGGTCAGGTTATAAAGAATTTGGTTGGATTAAGTAAAATCAATAGATAGATAAATAAATAAATAAATAAAAACGTGTAGGGTAAAGGAAAGGTATTTTTTCTCATAAACTTTCGATGTTTCTTAGTATGAATTAATCTGTTGTACCTTAATATAAATCATACTTTTTTTGGGGGGGGAAAAGAAAAGAGGGTACGGAAAAAAAATTAATAAACCTATTATTGATTTGTGGGAGAAAGTGTTTGTAGAATAATTACAAAGAAACTTATCAAATATCAGAAAAGAAAACTCGATTAATTGAAAGCCCACTAATGTAAACTAACACACACACACACACACTCCCTTAAAACGTTATCGTCCTTACTTTGTTTGAGTTGCCTGGCGTGTGAGGCATGCAGGGCCCTGACGTGTGTGAGGGCAAGGCGCGGCGCCCCCCACGCTGCTGGGGTGAGGGTGGGGTGAAGGAGACGAGGAAGCAATGCTGTCACTCTACTAGCCATTCCTCCTCCTTTCCTTAGTCCTTCCTCCTTCTTACTTCTTGTTTCTACGGTAATTTTTTCTTACTCTTTATTCTTGCTTCCACGGTACTGACTCCTTCCTTCCTTCTCCTCCTTAGTGTGTCCAGCGTGTGTTCATTCCTTCTTCATTGTAGTTTACTCTTTAATATCCTTCAATAAAGACACAAAGTCACATACAAACACACACACACACACACACGTCTTCTTCTTTTGACCTATTCCGCTTGGTATCGCTTGTAGGTCGTCTTCCATCTACTTCTTCCTTCGTCCTCTCTTCTTCCTCACCGGCTGTTGTTGTTGTTGCTGATGATGATGATGTGGTGGTGGTGGTGGGATGTTTTTGTAGCGGCTCTCGTTTCTTATTTCTTCTATTTGCTCTGAGTAATAATCTTCTTTTGGTATTAATAGCATTGGTGATTAATAATCATGATCTTATACAAGGATTATTCTACTGTAATTACTATTTAAAGGTAAATCATCGTTATAATTTACTATAACAGCACCACAACTCACAGGATGGATTCTCACAACATTCAACACAAGAGACAGGGTGTGTGTGGTGACCCTGTAGAGACTGAATATTGCTGTCACTTGTGGTCCTCACACATAACAACCGACATCACAAAAATTGAGACCCTACAAAGAACTTTCACTAACAAAATCTCAGGAGTCGACCACCTGAACTACTGGGAGAGGCTCGATCAACTAGGCCTATACTCTCTCCAAAGACGAGAGAGATATAACAATATACGCGTGAAAAGTTCTGGAGGGAATGGTTCCAAACGTGGGCTTAGTTTAAAACATAAACCCGAGACGAGGACGCCTGTGCTTTGCCAGGAACACTCAGGCCTCTACTCAACGAATGAAGACCGTGCTCCAGCACACCTTCCAACACAACAGTATCCCCAGGAACCTGAGGGACCTAACGAGTGTTACTGTCGACACCTTCAAACACAAACTTGACAAATGGCCGGAGTTCCAGACCAGCCAACACCAGGCTACCCACTACCAGCCTCCAACAACAGTCTTCCATCAAGACCCCAACACTTACAGATGAGGAGAAGGGAGCTGCCTGGAGCATGTGGAGGTCCACCTTAGCTGTGTCGCGCCTGGACGGAATTACATCAAAAGAATACGTGAAAAATTGTTAATTGCAGAATATACCCTTAGAAATTATACATAATATTTGGTTTTCATTGGAATATACTATTATCTATATTGACCTAAACATGTTTTTTCAGTTTTTTTTTCATGTCACACTATTATATTGCTGATTATTTTTACGGATCAATTGTTTTGTAAGAGGTTACTTACATATACATTTTGTGCAAATTGATCATGGTTTCTCCTTAATTAGAGGATTACGTTAAATAATCCCTCCAAACTAGGTAGCAATACAGCATATAGTTCTGCTAGGGTTAACGAGGGAGCGCTGTCCCTCTCACCAAGGAGCTGCCGTGATCCAGGATCGAATTCACAACCTTTAGTCCACAAGGCAAACACTGTACCACTGAGCCACCCAACCCACAGAGACAAGAAATAATCTTAACAGGGATAACAAATATTTACTTAGTACATATGTTTGTTTTTTCTTATTTATTTTTATGACACGTATTACTTTGTGTTGTGTGATGATTGGTGCAAAAAGAGGCTAAGTTTATCAAGAGTCTTTTAAAGAATGGATATATATATATTTTTGTGACAACCTCGTTCTTGCTGTTCTCCTTCTCCTCCTCCTCTTTCCTTTATTCATCTTCATTTTGTTCAGAATTTCCTTCTTTCTCGTTTTAATCTTTAACCTGTTCTTGTTCCCTTCTTTTTATTTTTCATTCTTTGTTTCCTTCTTTCTGCTTTTTAACGTTTTACCTTCTATAGAAATAAAAAAAGCTAAACTAAGCATACCTACAAACTGAACATCAACGTCAATAGAGAAAAAATATATATTACTTACACCCCACAATAACTACAGAACAAGCATCACAACTACAAAATACACAACTGAACAAACTACAAACAGAAAAGAAACACAAACAAGCATCACTTACGATAACTTCAAGAAACTATCAACACTAAACGCATCAACAGTAAACAGATGTGTATGTATGTATATACGTGTCATACTCTCACACATACGCTTGTACATCATCAGCATTAGCCTCACCAAGGATACACAAGGGACTCTTCTTCTGTAGGCAATCCTCGTCCGTCATGTAGTAGTAGTGTTCGTAAGGTAGAGATGCGCAGCGGCCTCGGGGGGGTGACTCAGGCGCTTGCACGTAGTTGTAACAGGTACCGTCGTTGGCGTGGCGGGTCTGGTTCAGCTCAGGGAAGGTCACGTTACGATGGCTGCATTTGTCCTCATACCTGGTGATGGTGTCAAGAGAAGTATTACCTTTGTGTATACTTGATAGGGGAAGTTACTTGTATGTTACCTGTACTGAGAGTCATCTATCCTAACGTAACCTAAGTAAGAGATTTGATAAGGTACCACATGAAAGATCTTAAGTAGGGTTATAACACATGTGATTGATGGGAAGATTTACTCTAGATTAGGTGGTGGTGTGCTTACCTGACGGCCCAGAAAGGTGTTCCCATGTCCACAGCTGCGTCGTCAATCCACCTCCACCCATCAGTTTCATTGGCAAGGTTACCGCCCACCCAGAAGTCAACCGTCAGCTCTAAAGGAAGATTATAGTCATTATTAGACATCATTATACACGCTAATCATCATTCATAATATTGGTGATTGTATTTAAGGATACAAACAACAACATACACATACACTTGATAAAGCTACATTGATTTTGAGTCCAACATAATTCTCAAAAAAATATTCATTAAAAAAAAAAAACTCCCCACGCCCACGCAATACTCACGGGCGTCCCTCAGATGGGTAACAACGTTGGTGTAGTGTGTGATGTCCTTGAAGGTGATGAGGTCGCCTCCCAGCACTTGGCAGAAGGACCTCGCCTCCCCCCAGCTGACCTGAGACGCGGCCAGGGACACAGGCTAAGTTATTTATGCATGCGTTACTACCTAGTCCAGCCGGAGACGAGCGGGCAAGGTTTGGTGTACTGCATAACGGCTTCCGGGATGAACTCACGGAACCATAGTAAAGGAACGATTACCAGGATACGCGTCTCCACATTAAAACAAAACAAAAAGTGATGATTGTAACGGTAATAACAAATGAAGTGAGGTATTATTAATATTTGAATCTCACGTCAGGGGTCTGGTGAAGCTTCTGTGTTTGCATGCCGGGCTAAGCTCATGCGGAATAGTAAGCTGGGAAGGGGCAGTCCTAAGGCTTGACAACAGAAAACACGTTGAATGAATAAATATTTCAAACAGACGAAAGTGGGATAATCACGTTTAAACTAGAAAGCGTCGTTCACTTCTTCATCACAAACAGGTGGGAGGCGGTTGGATGACATCGTGCGCGTTGTCAGAGTCGGATAAGCAACACAACAAACCTCACACGCTTGGTTACTTAAGACGGTGTTACTTAGTGGAGGCTGAATCCTGCCAACGTATTGACGCAAGTTTGATGCAGATTTTGTCAGTGTTTGCAATAGATTTTGAACATATTACTTAACAAAAACAACAACAACAACTTAGCGCAAGATGATTGTAATGTTTCATGTAGACTGCCTTGCCTAATGAACGTAAAGGCTGAACCAAACCAAAAGAAAATAAACGAAAAAAAAAAGTTCATGGTTGACACATATACTGAATAATAAGATAATGGTGCAATACAAGTGATTTTTTTTCTTCATGATATCAGACAAACACAGATATTTAGTATTAATTTTGATTCATTATATATTAATTTATTTATTTTCATGCTTCATGCTTTATTCATCTATCTATTAATTTATTTATCTAATCAAAATTTTCTTATTTATTGGTCATAAGTAAAGTTGCTCATTTGACTTTCCATCCCTCCATACAAGGTCACCACAAACCCGTTGATGACCTGATGACCTCTCACACGCAACACAAACTGGTCAATATGTTGAGTGGATCAGCCTTACGTGAACACCGCCGTACAAGGAGTAAAGGTGAAGCAGCCTAGTCTAGTGATGATAGAAAGTATTACGCAAACACTTATACACACACTAAGCACAGAGAGGGAAGAGGAAAAGCTGGTGCTGGGAGGAGGAGGAGGAGGAGGAGGAGGAATATATATATATATAAAAAAAAAATAAAAATAAAAAAAAAATAAATAAATAAATAAATAAAGATAAAGAAGAGCTCCAACTCACTAACAATCAACACACACACGCACACACACGTACACGCACACACACACATACACACACACACACACACACACACACACACACACACACACACACACACACACACACACACACACACACACACACACACACACACACACACACACACACATACAGAGACGTTAGATTAGGTACGTACGCTCCCGACGAAGAAGAGGGCGAGGCACTGCTCCCCGACAAGAGTGAACATGGTAGGACAGCGCGGGTGTTGGATGGTACGGTTGAGGAGCAGAACAAACTCCTTAGCCAGGTGTTCACTCCTTGTAAGATCATTATCTGTTCACGAGGGAAGGAGTTAAGTCAGAAAAAAAAAAAATAAAAAAAAAAAAAAAAAAATAAAAAAAAAAAAATAAAAAGTTAGGACAGACACCCAAAACACATTAGGAAAGTTAAATTAAACATCAAAAAGACATAGACGAATCTAAGTTAGACATAGACATAATAAAAGTTAATTTAGACATAAAAAAAGACATAAAAAGCTAACCATAAAACATAAGGTCATATGACACTATGTTAAGCTATAAAACAAACAGTATATACAATTTCCCTAGCTTTAAATAACCTGTGACTCTATCCTTACTCTCATTACTACACTTCAAAACACAAACTTATTTACTTACTGAACGTATTCGTGTCTCTTAAGTGGATTGAGGCAAGTGGCTTCACCTCTCCATCCTCAATCATCTGTTAAGTACACATTCCATTGATTAGACACACACACACACACACACACACACACACACACACACACACACACACACACACACACACACACACACACACACACACACACACACACACACACACATAATAGCTACAATAGACCTTTAGTTATGTATCAAAAGAAGTATTAATTTCCACTATAACTACCGTACCTGACATATCCTTGGGTCCAGACTGCCTTCACAGTTGGAGTCCGGTGCGCAGTACTCGGCAATGTTGACGCAGGACTCATCCCCATCCTTACGGCACTGTACCTGACCTCGATTACAGTTTCCGTTCCGCCAAACCTGAGGGGGGGGGGAGAGAGAGAGAGAGAGAGAGAGAGAGAGAGAGAGAGAGAGAGAGAGAGAGAGAGAGAGAGAGAGAGAGAGAGAGAGAGAGAGAGAGAGAGAGAGAGAGAGAGAGAGAGAGAGAGAGAGAGAGAGAGAGAGAGAGAGAGAGAGAGAGAGAGAGAGAGAGAGAGAGAGAGAGAGAGAGAAAGAGAGCAAGCATACAACATATTACTACTATTCAAACCACACCCGGAAAAATAATAACAAAATAGAAAAAAAAAACTCGTATAATACACTATATTTATTACCATCCTCATAAACAGTATAATTTGTTCATGTTTTTCCATTACTACATGCTATTGCTTCCCTTCCCTTCCCTTCCCTTCCCTTCCCTTCTCTTCCCTTCCCCTCCCACGCCCATGTCAACACCCAGCACCCTCCCTTCGCCTCACCTCACACAGCTCGTCATCCTCGTCCTCCCCGTCGCTGCCACAGTCCGGGTCACTGTCGCAAATGTACCTGTAAGGGATGCAGCGGTCCACCTCTGAGCTGCACGAGATCTCTTCCTCGTCAGTACACGTGTTCTGACCAGCTGCACCACCACGGAAGAACGGAGGAAGGTTGGTTAGATTAAAAAAATAAGTTAGTTATTCAGTTCAAAAAGTTAGTTAGTTAGTTAAAAAAAAAAAGTTAGTTAGTTAAGTAATTAGTAATTTTTCTTATATCCATTAAAAGGGTACCGGCCAAGGGCAAACAAAAATATATTGAAAAAAAAAAAAAAAAAAAAAAAAAAAAAAAAAAAAAAACCCGCTTATCGCCAGACCCTGTAAAGATGACAGTAGGAGGTCCAATTTAACGTGTCTTTGTAACCATATATCTGTTTTAGTGGTGTGTGGTGTGTGTTTATTTATCTGTATGTTTTTGTTGTTGTTGTTTATTATAATATTCAGTGTGTATTAATGATAGTGTTTTGATAATAAGGTAATAGATACGTACCAGCCACAGCCACCAACACAAACAGCAACACTAGTTTAGCTGCACCCGCCATCACAGCTCTGGAGGGAGAAACGAACACACACACACACACACACACACACACACACACACACACACACACACAGGGTATTAGTTAACATATACTAAGTAAAGTATTAAAAAAGAAGATACATTTAGGTGACCAATGCAATAATTGAATAATTGTATAATGAATCCCCCCCATCACCTAACCACCCCATCACCTAATCACCCAGTCACCCATCACCTGACTCCAGCACGACTGACCCAACCAGACTGAAGGAAATGATGGCGCGAGGCTGAGAGGCGCTGGAAAAAAGGAAGGGAAGGGAAGGGAGGGTGGTGTCTGAAGGTTAACTTGAAAAAGGAGGGATAGGAGGAGGGATAGGAGGAGGGATAGATGAAGGTTGTTTGAAGGTTATGGTTATGTGGAAGCCAAAGAGGCATTTCCTTCAGTCTGCTGATTTTTTTAGTTTCATTTTTTAAAATTCTTTGTTGGGGGTCGTGAGGTTGTGGGTTGGGGTTATTGTGGGATGAGGAGGTTAAGCTGTCTTGGTGTAGGGGTTCATATATAATTCTTGGGTTGAAATATATAGATAGATGGATAGAAAGAAAGAAAACAAAAGAGAGAAATTAATATAAAACTGTAAAATAAAACGGTTTACAAATACAAACACGTACAGTACACACACATACATACATACATACATACACACCTAATCCGTACTGGAGCGGAGGTAAGGCTTGGAGCGGAGGTGGGAGCGTCCGTACCTGAAGGCGTTCTGCAGTAGAATGATACAAGCCCAGGTAGGATCCCGCAGGACAGGTGTGGATGTCCTAACAACCTTGAAAGGGGGGGGGCGGGGGGGAGGGAGGCTGGGACAGTGGGGTCAAGGTATGGTAATGAGTGGGGAGGGAAGGGGAAAGAGGGGGTTAGGCATATAGTAATGAGAGGGGGGTAGTACAGAGAGGAGGAGGAGGAGGAGGAGGAGGAGGAGGAGGAGGAGGAGAAGAGGGAGGAGGAGGTGGTGGTGTAATAGCAATTGTAGAGGGAGAAGGGATGATGGGAGGGTAATGGTGTTGGGGGAAGATGGTAATGGGTTGTGGGTGGGTTGTGGGTGGGTTGGAGGAGGAGGGAAAAGGTGGGTTGGGGGGTGGGTTGTCCTTGAAGATGGTCCGTGTATTGTCCTTGAATTACAGTGTGGTTTGTAGCGACGTACGTATGTATGTACATAGCTATCGGGGAAAATGTGCGTGACTCCCTCCTGGGCCTGTCTGTCATCCTGTTGGGTGGGGGGGAGGAGGAGGAGGAGGAGGAGGAGGAGGAGGAGGAGGAGGAGGAGGAGGAGGAGGAGGAGGAGGAGGAGGAGGAGGAGGACAGATATAATGATAGAGACATGCAGGGAAGAAGGGAGAGAGAGAACAGAGGAAGGAAGGAGGGACAAATAGGAAAGATAATAGGAAAATGAGAGAGAGAGAGAGAGAGAGAGAGAGAGAGAGAGAGAGAGAGAGAGAGAGAGAGAGAGAGAGAGAGAGAGAGAGAGAGAGAGAGAGAGAGAGAGAGAGAGAGAGAGAGAGAGAGAGAGAGAGAGAGAGAGAGAGAGAGAGAGAGAGAGAGAGAGAGAGAGATCTTTACATGTACTACGTATGTATATATGTATCTCAAAACACCAACAATCACATTACAACCCACTGCATGTTAAGTATTGATATCTTACTTGTGTTCCTTTGATAATTTAATGACATTATAATTTTCTGTAATTTCTTGTTGGATTTATAATGTATCGATTTATTTTTGTACTTCTATTTGTCTATTTATTTTTTTTATACCGATTTCTTTTTTTCTGTTAGTCTCTGGTTTTGTTAATGAATTTATTATTTAGTTTTGTTGATTTTTGTATTTAATTATATTTTTGGTCTCCTTATTTAAATTTTTTTTATTGAATCAAACACGAATAGATAAATTCATATGTACATTATAGCATCATTATTATCATTATTATTATTACTATTATCATCATTATTAGTATTATCATTATATTATCATCATCTTCAACTCACAAAATCGATGCAGACCAACATTTCCATACAACTACAAACTGGAATCTGATTCATATTAATTTTCATCTCCGTTTGTCTTTGATAGAAAAAATAACTTGACATCAGATTCCATAAATGTAATGTTGCCTTTTACCATATGGAGAGGGAAAGGAAGGTAACGGAAGGGTGAAGAGAGGGAAGGGAAGGAGGGGAGAGGGAGGGAAAAAAGGGAAGGTAAAAGTGAGTGAAGAAGAAACAGATACAGAAGGCGGAGAGAAGAGGGAGAGAGAAAGAGGGAGAGGGAGGGAGGGAAATAAGAACAGGTACAGCCACTGAAGGAAGAACTGAGGAAGAAGAAGAGGAAGGAAGGAAGGAAGGAGGGAGTTAGGAATAGACAGAAAGGAAGTTGGGGGGGGGGTTGGGGGGCAAGGGAGAAGTTAATAAAGGAAGAGCAAAGTGAGGAGAGGAAATGGAAGAAGAGGGAAGAAGAGGGGAGTGAGGGAAGGGAGGATGAGGTATGAGAGGAGGGTTGAACTGAGAATGGGGGAAAGAGGAAGGAAGAGGAGGAGGGAAGAGGAGGGAAGAGGAGGAGATTCTTTTCCTCTTCTTCTTTTTTACTGTACCTGGAATGTTAATTTTGCTGGTTGCTAAAGGTGGTGTAAGATGGGTGGGTGTGGGTGGGTGTGGGTGGGTGTGGAAGTGTAGGGGAGGGGAGAGAGAGCAAGGGGTGAGGGAGAGTGAAGATGAGGTTGCAGAGAATGGGGTGAGAATAAACGTCGGGGGGAAGAGAGTGTGTTAGGGTTAGGATGAGGATGTGTTAGGGTGAGGATAGGAGGATAGATGAGGATGTGTCAGGGTGAGGATAGGAGGATAGATGAGGATGTGTTAGGGTGAGGATAGGAGGATAGATGAGGATGTGTTAGGGTGAGGATAGGAGGATAGATGAGGATGTGTTGGGGTGAGGATAGGAGGATAAATGAGGATGTGTTAGGGTGAGGATAGGAGGATAGATGAGGATGTGAGTCAGTGAGTGAGTGAATTTATGTTATGGAATGACGAAAATATAATAAATAAGGAAAGGTTAGAATAAGACTATAAATATTAACATCCACTTAAGAGAAATTAGATGAAAAATTTTCTTTAATCTCTCTCTCTCTCTCTCTCTCTCTCTCTCTCTCTCTCTCTCTCTCTCTCTCTCTTCTATCTACACCTGAGCAATGTATTTTTTTCTTCATTAATACGCCAATGTAAACACGAGGCTGATACTGCAATAAGGAATAGTAGGATAACCTAACTTACAACGAGACTGAGAGTTGACCCGGCAACATAGGAAGGGAAGGGTAGGGAAGGGAGGGGAAGGGAAAGGCAGGGAGGGAACGGGGACGGGTAGGGAGGGTAGGGAGGGAAGAGATGGGAAGGGAAGGTGAGTCCACTAAAAATGAGGCAGGAACTTTTGGACAAAAGGATGGGATGGTCAAGGCCACGTTAAGGATGGCTTGTGTATTCATCTTTCTTTCTTTATTCAAGTTTTTTTTTATACTGGTTTAGGAGTGTTTGTGCTGCGGTGCATTCAACTGCATTGGTGTTCATAATAGTAGTAGTAGAGTAGTAGCAGCAGTAGTAGCAGTAGCAGTAGTAGTAGTAGTAGTAGTAGTAGTAGTAGTAGTAGTAGTAGTGGTGGTGGTGGTGGTAGTGGTGGTGGTGGTGGTGGTGGTTACGTTTCATTATTAATTTCATTGCTCACGTAGATGTATTATCGTTGTAGTGCCAATCTTTCTTCCGTCTCACCTTTGTTTAGAGGCGGTGAACAATAAAGTGCTAACTCATAAAGCCAAGACGATAAAACAGAGCTTAACACTAGTGATATGATAAGATTCCATAAAGTATTTAATTAAACAGCTGCTACAATCTCTCCTCGCCTGTCTGTCTTCACTCTAATCCATAACATAAAAGGCATTACACTGATAAGAGAGTCTACTTAATGAACACCACTTTTTTACCATTTTCATACTACCATCTCAATGTTGGTTCGTGTTGCAATCATCCTTTATGTTACCTCTCACCCTCCCTGGTCTCACCTCTGCCATTTGGTTTGACGTGGTGAATAAAAAGGTGATTGTATGTTGTGTTTTGTGTGTGAATAGGAGGAAGCGAAGATGACTTGGTGAATATATTTATGGTAATGAAGATAAAGATATGATGATGATGATGATGTAGCCTTTCATCATTATTATTGTCATTCTTTTTCTTCTTCTTATTATTATTATTGCATTGTAGGACAAAGTTATTCTAACATCACTTCGGTTTATGATATCCAACTTTGATGATTTAAACATTTTTCTCGATCAATACTTCAAGATCATCTTAATTAGCTAGTGTTCGAAAAAAAAAAAAAAAAAAAAAAAAAAAAAATATATATATATATATATATATATATATATATATATATATATATATATATATATATATATATATATATATATAAATGAATAGATGAAAATAAAGGCACAGGCAAAGACAGAAAAACAAAGACGCACTTGTCTGCATTATCGTCGGGAATTTTGTTTTTTTCGAGGTTTCAAATGTTACCAGAATCTCGGCTGACAGGATGTAGTGATATACAGGAGTCTAATCTTCATGAGTTCCTGTTGGATGTTGTGTATGGTGTATAAATGTACATCTTTTAACACCTCCATCACCACCACCACCACCACCACTACTATTACTACTACCCTCATTACAATAAAGAAAAAAATATATAAAAAGAATACTACTACTACTACTTCTACCACCACCACTGGTACTACTATTACTACTACCATCAGTACAAGACAGAAAATAATAAAAATATACTACCACTACATTAAAACCTCTATAATTCGACCTAGTTGGAGGGAACCCTGGGTCGAATTATTCGGGTCTGAATTATTCGATTATTACCTTTCTAGCCCCTGCACACAATAATAATTCACTAAAACAAACCAAAATAGCACAGATTGTAGTACTTGTTGTATTCACCAAAACATGACTGATACTGAAGTCGTGATATGCAGTACATACTATACTCTATAACATGGCTGATACTGAAGTCTTGAAATGCAGTACGTATTATACTCTTAAACATGACTTTTATGAATTTATTTACCTACATATTTATTTTCTTTAATTTATTTATCTATTAATTTCCAGGTGACACTAGTTGACCGACATGAAAATTGCCTTAAAAAAAAAGTTACAATGGACTGAAGATTTTGTACAAAGAGACTGGCTGTCCTTAGATGCAATTTTTATTTTAGTATTTTATTTTTCGCGTACTCCAACGGGTGACGTCATGCTGATTTGCGAAAGAACAGCGGAGAAGAGGGGAGGAGAGAAGAGGAAGAGGAGGAAAATGAGGAAAAGGAGGAAAAGGAGGAAGAGGCAGGATATGAGAGAGAGGGAGTGGTGAAGGGTCTGTATTTCCGCTTCCTTCCTTGTCATTAGGGCGTTCCCTCACTACAACACTAATGGGATAATACGCTCTGTAGGCCAGTCACCACCAACACCACCAAGGATCTTTTACAGAAGAATATGCTAATCCAATGTAGATTGCCGAGAAAGAAGTGTTTTGCAGCTGTATGCCTGTATCCTGTCACATGGCGCTGCCGTCACCACCACCACATTACCACCATCACATTAGTGTCATTACCACCACCACCACCACTACTACTAGTGCTGTTATCACCTCTATTTTCTGCCCACAGTTCAGGGAGGGAGCTAATCTAATCTAAGATTTACCATACCCACACACACACATACGTTGGCAGTCATGGCGAGAATGGTGTTGGTGTTGGTGTTGTTAGTGTTAAGTCCTGGAGGCGGCCTGAGCCCCGCCCTGGCCGAGGACTGTGCTGCTGCTGCAGACAAAGCCATGATGGAAGAAGGAGTACAAGTGACGGAAGGACGAACACAAGGCATCATCAACAAGACCATTGAAGGGAGTGAATATACAGTTAATCTGTTTGTGATGCCTGAGAGTGGCTTCAAAGGCGTCCAGCTTGACCTGAATGGAAGTGATGGCACTCACCACACCGCCTGGTTCCCTGTGAAGCCTCAGTGTTTTCGGCAGGATAATAAGTGGTACCAATCACAGGCCTCGGTATTCACAAACATTGATGACAGCAACAGTCTTAGTTTGGGGTTTTACATTTGGAGATGCACGATGGAGTGCACGATACTGACGATAGACAGTCCCGCACTAAGCCAGTACAACCTCAGCGTGGTGGCTCACGGCGCATCCAAGTGGCTGACGGGAAACGCACCATGGCAATGTACCATCGAATATCTGGTCAACTCCAATAATCTCTTCAATGTGACTACATGCATGGAGCCTCCAGCCCCTACGACTACCACCACCACCACGACCACCACCACCACCACCACCACCGTGACAGTACCACTAGATAACCAAACCCAATGGCAGACGATCACCGATACCACCTCGGACCAAGAGACGACAGGTGACAATCTGTGGGTGGTGTGGGTGGTGGTAGGGGTGTTGGTGTTGGTGGGAATGCTGGTGGGGGTGCTGGTCTATCTGCGTAACAGGAGGAGGAGGGGGCTATAAACTACCAAACTACGTGAGTAGTGTGTGTGTGTGTGTAAATAATTTCCAGTTTCTTTTAGCCTGTATTCAATATCTAAAAATATAAAAGTGTGTGTGTATGTGTGATTATACTATTGCAACAACAAACACTACTACTACTACTACTAACAACCACTAGTATTACTAATAACAACACTAACACCTATAACTCACCCACAGACCCACAGACAGACGGAACCAAAGAGTGTCCAGACTTCACCCCTTTCGTTCCCTTTTCAAACCAGGATCTTCTGAACTAAACCAATAGCTGAGTCATCCTAATACTGTACTAAGTGACATGTTACAGAAGCTTAACTGCCTAAGGATGTTTTACCCTTGTAATGAGATATGAGTCGTTGAATTAAAGTTAGTTAAAGTTGCCTGGGTTTCAGTTCCGGTATCCATCTATGAAGATGCTCTCCAGAACGTCAGCCAGGCAAGTCCAACCCCCCACTGTGGTGCCCGACCACAGCAGTTCCTCCCCAGTAAACAGCTTAAGCATTACAAGCCCGGGCGGGGACTCGATCTGCCGACCAAGCGAATGCAAGACCAGCACGCTACCACTGTACTAGCCAGGAGGCTAGTACTGAATTAGATACCAAGAACATGAAGGAAGGAGAAGAAAGAAAGGAAAGTGAATCAAACAAACAAACAATGGACCTTTTGTTGATGTCCTTGCAGTACCTTGAAGCAGAACAACAAAAGGACAAACAAACAAACAAAAGTCGCCCACCAAACAATACCGTGGCTCATCTACACAAACACCACAATGGTTACCAGCCCACGTCACCCAACATTCTACTCATAATAATAATAATAATAATAATAATAATAATAATAAAAAAAAACCCCATCATCAGTACACAATATGGATGACAATTAAGTAGGAATGGAGGGCAATGTCGTTACGTTTAATTAATTTACCTGCCTCTCTATGTACTGTTGCTCTACATTAATAATAAAACATCGATAGGCTGACTGTACACACACACACACACACATACACACACACGGCAGGTAATATAGGCATAGAGCCTTGTTTCAACATAACTATTATCATAACCTTCCTCTGTCACCTTAGTTCAATGAATGCTGACTGCTATTTATATTCCATACTTACATTCTTTTTTATGCTATTGGAAAACCAGGCAATGGCAATAAAAACACGTAATAAAAAGGCCCACTTCAAAGAAAGAGAGAAAAAAAAAAAAAAGGATTTGGGTAGATATAAAGCAAGTCTCAATAGTTATAAAGCTAATAATGTTTCTGTTATTATTAATTATATTTTTTTGATGGAGGTAATTAGGGAATATCAGTGCCAGGAAAAAAAACAAAAACAACAACAATGGTGAAGAAAATTTTGGTTCAAAATTGAAATGTGAAATATAGTTGCATTTACAACACTACAAACACACACTAAAATACAAACACCACTACTTACTTACTTACTACAACCACGTGTCCTCTACATCACTACAGTACACCCGACATAATAACTACAAACACACAAGGAAGAGTATAGAAAGTGTCTTTGTACTCACATGAGGTTGTATAAGTGTTGGCAAACTAACCTGATGGTACTTGGTTCGAACCTCACCACACACGTGTATACCAGTGTTGAATGAGGTGACACTCTATTCCCAACACGTGGTGCATGGTAACAGGTGTGTAACAGGCGTAACAGGTGGTTGGGAGTAGAGTTCAACAAACCTTCATGATCTGTTAGCGTTTCAACAAAGGAGGAAGCAGAGGCGGTGTTGGTAATAAAGTGTTGCAGTGATACATGACTTGATGGTGACCTGACTGGCTGGCTGGCTGGGAGGGAGGGAGAGAGGGAAGGTCACCACTTGTGTCTGGGTGCTAGTAGTGGTCCTCACTCCTGCAGGATGAGATGCGAGGTTTTATGCAATAGTAAGGAGGAATAGGAAAGTTGGGAGAGAGCTACAGAAGGAGAAAGAGTAAAGAGAGAGGCAAGGAAGGAGGAGGAATAATTGTATATAATTTTTGGGTTCATAGAACTTAACTAAACTAAATAATTCATATTTTATGCAAGACTTACTAATATGTTAAATGTAATGAAATGTGAACCCGTAAATGTAACATAAATCATCCTTTTAAAAACCCTGACTACCACCACTCACTCACGTCCTCATTCGTTGTGGGTTGAACGAGGTTCAACTCACCTCCCGGGCTGTGGTTGTGGCATCGTCCTCATGTTTACGCACACTTCGGATGGGAAGCTCCCTTGTAATACTGACAGATCTGGTCCTTGAGGGATTTAAGAGAATTCCTCAGCTGGCTTCGACCATATTGCTGTCAAGGGAGTATAAGGTTAGGTTACATTAAGTTAAGTTAAGTATCATACATGACACATAATGCATGCAACAAAATTATCTGAGGTGTATTCCAACCATGTGTGTGTGTGTGTGTGTGTGTGTGTGTGTGTGTGTGTGTGTGTGTGTGTGTGTGTGTGTGTGTGTGTGTGTGTGTGCTCACCCCGTCAATGGTGATGGTGGGGATGAAGTAGACGGAAGGATTGAGTGTTGAGGTCTTGACACCGTTCTGGTAGAGTAATGTTGATCCAGTTGTACTCTCAGAACACGTTTGTAGTGGTGCCCAATCAAGGCCAATCTCGTGACTACACTGTAAAGAGAAGGGCTGTTACTACTACTATTACTACCACTACTATTACTACGACTACTACTACTACTACTACTACTACTACTA
This sequence comes from Cancer borealis, assembly GCA_036785275.1. Classification (NCBI taxonomy): domain Eukaryota; kingdom Metazoa; phylum Arthropoda; class Malacostraca; order Decapoda; family Cancridae; genus Cancer; species Cancer borealis. Next base: position 36,364 of record JAXIVD010002308.1, on the reverse strand, counting down.
CTACGACTACTACTACTACTACTTCTACTACTACGACTACTACTTTGGTATGGTGGAAAAATAAAGAAAAAGGAGTCGTTTGGATGAAAATATAAAGCTTATGAAGATTGTCAATGTGCTATTGCATTCTGTCTCCTTCTCCTTCCTCCTTGCTGACTTTGTGCTGACTATGAGGAGGATGACGCATGAGTCAGCCTCTACGACAGCTGACGAAACTAAATTATTCTCTCTCTCTCTCTCTCTCTCTCTCTCTCTCTCTCTCTCTCTCTCTCTCTCTCTCTCTCTCTCTCTCTCTCTCTCTCTCTCTCTCTCTCTCTCTCTCTTTAATGGCATGTCATGGAGAAAAATATACGAAACAACAATTGAAAATAATAATAAGAAAAAGAACAAGAAAAACGAGAACTTGAAAAAAACAACACGAAAACAAACAAACAATAATAATAATAATCAATACAATCCAGGTAAGGTTAATTAAACAAACTAACAACACAACCTACCTGAGGGCCAGCATAGGCGGGGTAAGACGAGGACATCATACAATGGATCATTTTCATTTGGGTGTCGATTGGGAAGGAGTTTTTAACACACGCCATCACCTTATTACCATGGCACTCGTTGGGACCATGTTGGCACTCAAACGAATAGTCTCCGCTGGCTGTCGGGATGGCCTGCGGAGAGGGGAGACTGGTGAGGGAGTGAGGGAGGGGAGGCCAGGGAGGGAAGGTGAGGGAGTGAGGGAGGGAGGGAGGTAAAGAGAGTGAAGAAAGGAAGGAGAGGGAGTGACAGGGCATGGTTAGGAAGGGAGGGAGGCGAGGGAGGAAGGGAGGTAGTGAGGGAAATAAAGGGAGTAAGGAAGGAAACGAAAGGAAAGAAGTAAAAAGAATAACCAAGGTAAAAGATGAAAAACAGAAATAAGAAAAGGCGATAAGAATGAGGCAGAAGGAGGAAGGAAAGAAGAAATGAGGGAATAAAGGGATGAAGGAAGAGATGTAGAGGTATAAACAATAAATAATAATAATAACAAGGTAAAAAATGAGACAGGAGGAAGGAAGGAAGGAAACATTAAACATAAAACTAAAGAATGGAGAGAAGACAAAGAAGGGAGAGGTGTAGACAAAGAGGGGATGAGGTATGAAGTATAAGGAGTGAGTAACCTACCTTCGCCTTGCCGTAGGGTATGAGGTTTACGTCCATTATATCCTTGAGCTGCCTCCAAGTCGGGTACATTTGGTTAGTGAAGAACTGCATTGTATCCGTACAGAGGGAGGAGAAGTAGACATCCACCTTCACTTTGTTGCCACCAGGTGCTGATACCTAGAACAAGGCATGTGTACGGTTAAATTACCACACACACACACACACACACACATAAACATACACACACACATGCATACAAGGGTTGCAATGTGTGTATCTAATTTTCCATGATATTAGTAAGTCATAACACTCACAATATTTTCTTCTCACATGCAATTCATAGTGGTATTTATATCATTATCAATCCCGTTAACTGCGAATGAATACCTTTGAGTCCGCTTTCTCTCTTCCCACAGAACAATTTTAATGGGTGACACGTTTAATTTAACATTGAGGCTTATCTTTCTATTTGAGAGAGAGAGAGAGAGAGAGAGAGAGAGAGAGAGAGAGAGAGAGAGAGAGAGAGAGAGAGAGAGAGAGAGAGAGAGAGAGAGAGAGAGAGAGAGAGAGAGAGAGGTTAGTTTACAGTCGTTCTTTGCTAGACATCTGTTCTGGTATCAGTGTTTCATCTGTAGTTAATGCGCTTCCAGATGTTCCTGTGGTGTGTTTGTGATGTTAAGAGTCGGCGAGGATAAATATTTACACACACACACAAAAAAAAAAAAAAAAAAAAAAAAACAGAACAGAGGATAAGGAGAAACAGCAGGACACTAGAAGAAAGAAGAGGGATCAAGTGTAGGAAGATAATAAGTAAGTTTGAGACGCGCTGACCTTGGGAGATGAACCCGTTCTTATAACCTCAGCCACACACACATGATGTAAGGAGAGGAAGGTGGTAGGTGGATAGATAGATAGGTGGAAGCAACGTAATCCTTTTGTGAGAGAGAGAGAGAGAGAGAGAGAGAGAGAGAGAGAGAGAGAGAGAGAGAGAGAGAGAGAGAGAGAGAGAGAGAGAGAGAGAGAGAGAGAGAGAGAGAGAGAGAGAGAGAGAGAGTAATGTTTCTACTTGGAATGTGGCCTGTGTGTGTATGAATCCTGGTGGCCTTGTCGGAAAGGTGAAGCTGTCTGTACACAATACCTGAACACACACACACACACACGAGCCTAAACAACCTACAAAAACCTAGTGAGGCTACACAAATGCCTCCCCCGTTCCACGGCTTCGCTGCACAAGACTTTCTACTTCTTCTCATCCTTATTCTGTCCATCTACCTAATGCAAGAGTTAACCAGTATCTTCACTCTTTCATCCCTTACACTGGTAAACTCTGCAACTCTCTTCCTTTGCCTGTTTTTCCACCTGCCTATGACTTAAACTTTTTCAAAAGAGGTGTCAACACACCTCTCATACTAAATTGAACTGCCCCCCCATGTCTATATTTCTCATACTGTCTTCTTTACAGGGTCTGGCAACAAGCGGGATTTTTTTATACTTAACTTAAAAAAAATAAATAAATAAATAAATCAATCAAAACCTGTTTATCTAATACCATTTCCGATTCTCTTTCATAAATGTTATCTGACCTTCTATAAGCCTTTCTATCGTATTGACATTTACTTAAACAATCTACTGTCTACCAATCCTGCTTCAACCCTTCACTTCCCTATTAGTAAACTAGTTTCTGTATTATTTAGTCTAACTTACGTGTGTTCTATATCCGCCTTAAATCCAATCAATTAATCAGAGAAGCTCTTTTTCCTTATCGTAAACACATCAATTATTTAAGTCTAATGTATATATATATATATATATATATATATATATATATATATATATATATATATATATATATATATATATATATAAAGCTGTACCCCCAGCCGTGCGCACTCGTCTGTTATCAGTGTGACGCGGGAAGGAAACACACGTGGCTTCCGACTGTCTTTTTTTTTTTTTTTTTTTTTTGGGAGGGAAAGAAATGCATGAACAGGAACACAATAACTCTTTCATTCGTCCTTCCTCCTCCTCCTCCTCCTACCCACACACGTCATAGTATTTCCACACTTACTTCACTTGTATGAAAAGCTCTAAATATACTCCCAACATTTCGCCCAAGATAGAAATACTAAAAACGGGCATTACTAAAACCGGTTTCCAAAATGTCACCACCAACGCACGCGGCAGCACATGCAATCACATCACTATCAAGCAACAACGTCAATGGAATGAATAACTACTACTACTACTACTACTACTACTACTACAAAACTTAAATAGGACATCACTATACCTTCATTACCAAACACTTACACAATAGCACCACCACTGAAAAAAAAAAAAAAAATTCACTTACAAACAAAAACACACCTTCACTAGTAACATCAATTTCATCAACTCGAGTGAACTGAAAACTACTAAAACTCCATTAACATGCTATAGATAAACAAAATAACTACAATACTTCAAAGTTTATGAGTTAAAAAGAGTTATCCTGGTTATCTCCTTATTACCTGTGTTGAGGTGAGAGGGAGGAGGCAGAGGAGGAGGAGGAAGCTGGGAGACATTGTTGCACGGGAGCTGGTAGCGAATCGTCTCACCATTCCGCTCAGTGAAGCTAGACTAAACTATTGCCTCCAGCCTCCCCGCCTCCCACCCTGCTGCTACTCCACCACCACCACCACCACCACCACCACTACCACACCCCAACCTACACCTACATCCACTAACCCCGACCATCCTCCACCTGTATCTACCTCTACCTTCCACCTACATTATAGCCACTAGCTACAGTAAGAAATTTAATCAGTTTTATTACAGTCTAGCTTAAGTGTGTGTGTGTGTGTGTGTGTGTGTGTGTGTGTGTGTGTGTGTGTGTGTGTGTGTGTGTGTGTGTGTGTGTGTGTGTGTGTGTGTATCATCATCATCACTCATTCCTATCATCCATCCGTCTATTTCAGTTCCAAAACCCTTCCAGCAAAAATTCCTATCTTTAATGTAGAGAAAGGAAGAAGGATGACATAATAACTAGTGCATAGGAGAGGAAAGTACGAGTGTGTGTAGAGAAGGGGAAGGAGGATGACATAATAGGTAATAAATCACAGGTAATTGGGGAAGGGAGTCGTATAGGAAGGCACTCGACGCTGCATTACAAGACAAAACCACGACCTAACAATCATGTGTGTGTGTGTGTGTGTATACCAGTGTTTGGAAGGACAAGTAACGGAGACTCCCTACCCTACCCTGCCCTACTCTACCCTACCCTACCCTACCCAACCCTGCCCTGCCCTGCCCTGCCAGCCCCACCCACTCCCTGTCACCTTCTCACACCTTGTCGGGCAACATTGGATGTTTCCTGATACCAATGTTATTTTCCTCCTCATAACTGTTGTCTCTATTATTATTTTGTATTGTTATTTGTTAAGGAAGAGGAAGTACCACTCATTACCGATTGGAACAGGCTCCCTTTACACATATTATACTGCAAAACAATACTCATTCACACACCTTCTCTTGGTCAGTGCCCTTTTGATGGAGAGAGAGAGAGAGAGAGAGAGAGAGAGAGAGAGAGAGAGAGAGAGAGAGAGAGAGAGAGAGAGAGAGAGAGAGAGAGAGAGAGAGAGAGAGAGAGAGAGAGAGAGAGAGAGAAGAGAAAAAACAACAACAACAACAACAACAACACACACACACACACACACACACACACACACACACACACACACACACACACACTCGGTGGTCTAGTGGTTAGGACGCTCGCCTCATAAGCGAGAGGTCGCGGGCTCGATCCCCGCGCCGGGTAGGAGACATATGGACCAAGTCTCTTATAAGTGTGTGGTCCCTGTTCACCAAACAGTAATGAGGTACCTGATCTCAGACGGGATTTGTGACCCGCTTTCAGGGGGAGAAAACAAATCTCCCATAAATAAAAATATACGGCAGACCCTTATCACTGTTCGGGCCGCTGTTAAAACAGCGGTTGTCGGCGCCTTTCGGCTGCCAAAAAGAGGTGGCTTGTCACCCCGATTAGCATAGAAAATGGGGGAAAATTTGTCTTGTGTAAAAATTTGTCTACAGCCTAACTGGCTGCCGCTATAAAGTAAATAAAATTAAACCGCTCATTATTATTATTATTATTATTATATATATATATATATATATATATATATATATATATATATATATATATATATATATATATATATATATATATATATATATATACTAAAATTGGTGCCCTGCAAATTATTAATGAGAATCAAATCTGAAAAACGCAAATGTAAGATTCACTACTACTACTACTACTAGTACTACTACTACTACCACCACTACTATTACTACTACTACCACCACTACTATAGAGTTAGGTATGTACTTATTCTACTTCCCTGCAAAAGTTACCTTCACACAACATAAAACAATAGATGCATAATTCGTTGTCAAGTTGGAAGTAACTGCAATGAAAAAAAAAAAAAATAAATAAATAAAATTAAAAATAAACTATTTTCTAGTGTCATTTGTTGTACGGAGTGTTGGTATTAAGACAAGACTTATTCATGTATATTACTTCACCTTTTATTGTTTGGACTATGACAAGAACAAGAACAATAACAATAACAATAACAAAAACAAGAACAAGGCTAGTGACACCCACCACAAGGAGTGAGTCGAGGCACCACCAGCTTACACGCCAAGTAATGACAACACACACACACACACACACACACACATAGTAGCACAGTAACACTAACAATACGGTACACTACATGGCTACAGTAATGACAACAAAGGAGTCATCATACCGTATGTTACATAGGTAAGACAACACATGTTACATTACATTACTACAGTACACAAGGGACAAAACACAATACAAAACAGGACAATATGGGCAATGGAATGTAAGAAAACTAACACAAAACAGGACAATTTTAACCTAGCATGAATATTACTCTTCAAACAATAATGTAACTAACAATGTGCACTAACAATTTAACTAACAATGTGTCCTCGCTTGATGTAAAATTGGTTTTGTAAAAATCTTGTGAATTATATAGAATTGAAACCCATAAAATAACATGAAACACAATCTGAACCTAACTGGCGAGTGACTTTATAATCTGATCCCCTTTATCAGTGCATCGTAACACCATCATAATATACTACTCGATCATGTTTGTTTGAATAATTACAGTCCAACTTAAACTATGTTAATGTACGGTAAGGGTCCAGCCTCATACCAACGTAAGGATTAAATAAAAATAAATTACACCTTAAACTTTTCTTATAAGTATGATTGGAATGTAAGATTGGAATGGATTTGTTTTCAGTAAATAAATGTTGACCGCATCCTGGTTATTGATATCAAATAAATATCTAATAAATACGAAGAATGTATATCTAAAAATAATTAATCAATACGTACTTCTGTTTACTATGACTCTGATATTTAATAACTAATAGATTGTAAAGTAACGGAAGGAAAATTTTAATACACAAAATAAAAAAAAAACTACTACATTGTGACAGGATAATTTGCATCTACAAAACCACGAAGCCTTTTTGTTAATTTTCAAGATAGATAAAAGTATATTATTCATAAGGGAAGAGAGGTGTGTGATGTTCTTTGTTTAGCTTGTACAACTCAACACTAAACATCACCACTACGGTAATCCTCACACTAGTAATAAACACACACACACACACACACACACACACACACACACACACACACACACACACACCTTCCCTTAGCGGTGCAAGTGGACGGATATATCACAACTCTTATAAACTTACTATGAGGCTTTGATTGAGTATAATAACAAGACACTAACGCGATGCTAATGCTGAAATAACCTCCGCCACTCAACTGTTCATCACATACAACCAAAACACACCTCATTCTATACACTACCACACATTGAAAAGACAAATAAATAAATTAAATAAATAAATAAGCCAAGGTACTGTTATGAGTCTGATAATTTTGATATTCCTAATTGTTACCCTAAATATTCAGTAACTTCATTCCATAGAGCAAGGGAATATATATATATATATATATATATATATATATATATATATATATATATATATATATATATATATATATATATATATATATATTACCCAGTAAAGATATTCCCTTCACTGACACCTCAATCTAAACAGAAAACTGATACAATTTTTTCAGTATCATCAATTGGTTAAGTTAATTCAATATAGTAAGAACGTTTGGGCAGAAAGTGTGACAGTACCAGTAGTGTATCGCTGAGGGGGTAAGGGAGTGGTGAGGGTTAGGAGATGGAGAGGGTGAGGGAGGGTGTGAGGGGATGGTGAGGGCAGCTTGTAGGCCTGTAACAACATTGAACAGGGGCCGAGGCAGTTTTTTTGGGGGTGGGAGGGACCGAGGGAGGAAGATCATTATGCTTGTACCTGTAACAGAACCAATGACTGTCAGGATAGCTGGAATGAGACACATTGTAGGATATAGGATGAAGCTTGCGTACAAATATTAACTTAGTACAAGACTGTGATGTGAAGGAACAATACTGAACACTTTAAAGTTTATGAGAAAGATTTGATGTGCGAATGGAGGAATTTTGAAGGAGACTTTAAATGCGACTATAATAAACTAGTATGAAGAAAGAAAAAAAAGATAAAACTTAATCAAATGGAGTCAATAAAATCAAAACTGAATACTATAGTTAAAAATAAAATAAAAATACATGATTCCTTTTTTCACATTCACTACTATTACTACTACAATATATACAACTACATCTACAGCCAAAATATACAAATGAAAAAAATAAATAGAAAAAACTTAATCCAATGAAACCAATAATATTACAACTGAATACTATAGTTAAGAAGAAGAAGAAGAAAAAACATTATTCCCACTTTACACTCACTACTATTACTACTACAATATACACAACTATATCTACAACCAAAATACTATAACATAACTATACATTACCATCTATACATATATAAAGTGCAGGTGTTTCTACAGGTTAAATAAGCCCACCATTCCCCACACTACATACGAGGAGGAAAAAGAGGATTAATATACAACCAAACATGACATATAAATTAGCTTGGTTGTGGAATTATTATTATTATTATTATTATTATCTAAAGTCATCATAGCAGTGTTGCATTATTGATTATTATTTTGTGACTATACCTACTTTCCTGTATATCATCGGGAGCTATGAATATACCCTCAATGAACTTAACTAAAAAAAAAAAAATAATAATAAAAAAAAAATAAAATAAAATAAAATAAATAAATAAATAAATAAAAAGTGGTACAAGCATGCTACTGTACCATCCTATATTCTTGTCCCTAACCTTATAAGCTCATTCTATAAAGTAGCATCAAATAACTTAGCTATTAGGCACAAGAAAACAAAATTAACTATAAAAAGACAGGGAAGAAAGAAAAAACATATAGATAAGAGGAAAATTCATAGCAGTATTATTACATACATATTAATCAGCTGGGTATATACATGGTTAAATAGATATATAGATAGATAAATTATTTCACTTGATATAAGCTAGTGTACAGACTCCACCAGCCATGAGGTGAAGAGTCCACTGGTCTGAGCCACAAGAATGAGAGCCATGCAAGCGACAAGAGCCAGGGAAGGAAGGGGAGCCAGGGCCGAGCTACTCACAGAATTAAGGGTCCAATCATAATCATACTTGAAGCGGCGTTGTCCCTTGGAGGCTTGCTCAAGGGCCTGTATCATTGTGGGGTCTGTCACCTGCTCTGCCAACCACCTGTGTAACGGTACATGAGGGAGGGGAAGAGGTTGTTATATAAGGGGAACATACATACTGAAGTGTAGTGGTAGTGTGAAGATATAAGGATGAAGCTACTTGTTTTCTATGTATTATTTATATAATTTTATCCTTCACACTTGTATTAGAGTTATTAGTTTAGACCTAAAAGCATCTTGGAAGCACGGTCTGCCTCTACCTACTCAAGAACTGAGGCTTCACTGGATCCAAAGTCGACTCTGAACCACTGGAAGATACTGTTGATGACGAGGCTGTTGTCGGGGAGGAGCTTGATGCCGTTGTTGCAGAAGGTGTGCAGCGCCTCATCCAGCTGCTCATCCAACTCATCCACGTAGTAAGTTTGCAGTGGTGGGCAACTCTGAGCAAGCAACACAAATACATTAGGCTTGTTCAAACACACACACACACACACACACACACACACACACACATCATACTAAACACAAACACAAACATAAATAACAGACTAAAATTTATGATAAAAAAAAAAAAAAAAAAAAAAAAAAAAAAAAAAAAAAAAAAAAAAAAAAAAACCCCATAATCAAGAGATGTCTTCTCCTCCTTCTTCCGAGGACATCATAAAGTTATCATTATGCACTGATATCGGCATACAAAAATAAATAACCTGGATACCAACATGACAGGTGATAGATGCAGGTGGAAATGGCTCACCAAGGACACCAACCAAGTATAAGTATAAGTATAAATATAAGTACAAGTATAAAGACTGGTTAATAAAGGTGACCAAGGAGTAATGGATCACCTTAGCACCACAGTTGAGGGCTGCATGGATGCGTTGGTCAGCCGGCAGTGAGAGGTCAAGGCGAGGGTCATCATCCGAGAACATGGTAGTGCCTGTTGTCGGATGAGGACGGTTGCCTAGGGATGACAATAATTAGTTAGCTTAATGGACATTGACACTGGGCTACCCACATCATTAACTTTATGTTTTGTTAATAGTGTTCCTTCCTTCCTCACATGCTTGTATAGAGGCTTACAGAAAACAATAACAGTGTCTTAAAAAATAATTACATATCCTGTGTATTGTGTGAGATGTTGACACAATCTCATCTCATTAAGGAAGCATTATAAGATGCACAAAAATAACAGTATTTTAACAAGTTACGTGAACTGAGAGAATCAATTTGACAATTTAAAACTATTACAACTACTGATTTCCACTCAAGAAAGTATACCTATTTGCCTTCACACAAACACACACACACAACCTATACCTACACCCACCCCTCACTATGAAATGTTAATGCCATATATTTCCCGAGACGTCCTGAGAAGCTCAATTTCATCCTTGCAACTAACCTGAGAAGTGAGTCCCATCCCTCAACCCTCCACACACACCCACCTCTGAGTATGCCGTGTTCAATATCATCGAGGTGGAAGGTGTACGGCCCCACCTGGTAGCCAAAGCGCCTCCAGAACCTGGGTACACTGAGGGTGCTGGTGGGTAAGGGGTCCATGCTAACGATGCCTTGAATGGTGAGAAGGTTGTACACGTCTGGGGGCTGAGTCAAGGAGTTTATACACCGCTAATCAAGGGTGTTATGCTGTGTGTTGTGTATGTTAGTGAAGTGAATCTGAATACTGTACACTATCATTAAGGTATCAATATTAGTAATCTTTAGAGTATTAATCAATTCAATATAATACTTCTTTCTGGACATATTTCATCTTAGGTTAACACACTAAATAATTTTCAATCCTGTTTGCCAGTGATACCATGTTAAAGAACAGCTTAAGAATAGAAAAAAAAAAAGTGTTTAGATCATCCTGACAAAATATTAAACTCAACTACAGTATTATCCCAATCCTCCAGTGTGTTTGGGATCCTGCAGGACTCTACTAAAGGATACTGAGGAAGAGAGTCTTGCGCTGAGCTGGATCCAGTAGGAGAGGATCAGCAGACTGTAGGACTGACCCCAACTCACTAAACTCCTGCTTATAGAACTTGCTTTGCGCCAAGGCCAAGTAGGACATCTGTGTGCCGTTATTCAATGAGAAGCCTGCCAGCGTTCTGAGGAGAGAAGGAAAGAAGGAGAGTCAGTGAGTGAAGGAAGGGAGATGGAAAGTGAAATAATGAAGGAGGAACGAATGAAAATGAGATAATGAAGTCTAAGTGGAGGAACGAAATACATAAACCAGCTCTTATTTAATAACTGAAGTAAGTAAGGAAGTAAGTAAGGATGGAAGGAAGGAAGGAAGGAAAGTGAGGAAGGAAGGAAGGAAAGTGAGGAAGGAAAGTGAGAAAGGAAGGTGAGTCAGTAAAGAAGGCAGGAAGTAGGGAGGGTGAGTGAGTTGATAAGGTTGCTTGGTGATAGTGATGGATGGAAGTGAGTGTCATCTGGCTCAGAGGGAGACTCATGAAGAACCCAACACAAGAATTAGAAAACGTGACGGAAAGTGTGAACAATAACATCAGCTTTACACACACACACACACACACTGCCAGCTCTAGTCCGCCTGTCCCCGCCCCGTGCACTCGGTCGGCTACCCCGCTAGTGATACAAGATAATAATGCAAATGACGCTACACACACAATCACAAAGTATATATGTAACTTGGTCACAATTATTAGTGTGACGGTGATTCTGGTTTTATTAATACAAAAGGTGTGGGAGTAGGTGGAGGGGTTGGGAGTAGTAGTGTACAAACATTCATTCAATAATTTTTCGTCTTTCTTTTTTGTTGACTGTTAGCGGAAAACATTGTGTACCTTTAATTTTTTTCATGATGATGTTCATGAGGAGGATTTATGGATAATAAAGAATACTAATGTTACGTTGCATAATGTATAATGTCTGTATATATGAAAATACGTACCAATATGTTTCCTGTTAAGACACGGAACTTTCCACTGGCAGTCTGTTGTTAGTTACAAACCATTCTATTAAATAATATAACCATAGCCTCAGTAACGATAGACTTCCTCATACATACATTACCTCACTAACATTTACTAACAATCGTATAAACAACATATATTTACATTAACCAATAACTGTATACTAAAATAAATATTAACCAAACAAGCAGGTCCTAGCAACCCGCAGACAACGCCCAGTGCTAGGTCATCATTATCCTCGCCGCCTGCCGCCCACAGCCACCAAGGCGATAGTGTCAGTGAGGCAGGAGTGTGAACCTAGGACAGGCGAGGCCCTTCCCAGCTGCTATATAAGGCTCACGTCGCCCTTCTGTCCCGTTACTTGTAAATGTAACACTTAGAACACTATAAAACAGACCAAGGAAGAGGAGTTTGTTTATGTAATTACTCACCACACGAAGGTACAATGAGGTGAGAACATAAGTACATTGTGATGCAAATACACGAGTGACGGGTAGTGGTGACGCCTTGACGGGACGCATTGTTGTCGTTACATTGATGGTGACGAAAAGTTGGAACACAAATTTATCAGTTCCAGTGTATAAAAGGAGAAATAAATCAAAAGTACAGTGTGGTGAGTAAAGTAGAGAACGAAAACTAAACTCAGATGCAAGTGAGTGGAGTGAGTGAGTGAAAAGTGTTGTGGTGGTGGATCGCTGACTCTGCATCTCGTGGCCTCAACACACTCCCACTCCCTCCTTCCCCCCACTCCGCCTGCTACGCACCGCCTCACTGCACCTTCATCATAGCAGAGTGTGAAGCTTTCTACTACAACAGTTCCGTCGTAGTCTCTGCGAAGACTTCATACTGTGCTGGATACACACATACAAAAGTTCCACCGTAGTTTCAGCGCAGACATACCCGGCGCAGACACTTGTCCTCGCTTGTCCTCTTTTCCAGCACTGAGGGCGAGGCCGCGGCGGAAAGGAGATAGCCCAAGGCGAATGTGAGCCTAGACACATTTAGTTTATATAACCCAACAATTACACTAACTTTAAAACCGTATTTGAAGAGGTTTGACAAAGGTGTAGACTCTGTAGAGCATTGCCTATACATACGTGATAGCAAAGTTAGTCACCGTTGCTATTTGCGTCCCATTTTCTTTGCAGACAACTACATTTGTTTACCCCAGTACTTTGACGATCATATTTGTAGTAATAGATTACTTAACAGCATCAACAGTACTAATATTAATCAACAATACTAATTATCTTACATGGAAGTGACTTTACTCTTCTTTTTTTTTTTTAACATTCGCGCATGAACTAACTTAATAATCATAACTGATCCTAACCTTGCTGATTAATTAATTATAACTAACAAATATATACTAAGATAGGTGCTGCAATTTAATTGATTTTTAGGATCAATGGATCGCAGTCTTAACCTTACTGTATACTTAGAGCAGATGGCCAAAAAGGGTAAATACACCCCTAAGGAGCTACAGGAATTAGCAGAAACATTTGATCGCGAGTTTCATCTCAAAGCAGAAAAAGACGGCGAGAATGACGCATCAGTTGAGTTCGTTCCTTCGGCAGCATTAAACAGGCTGTTTGCAATGCCAGGAAATCACCACACCATCCTTCCGGCCTCCACCCTCACTGGCAATATGTTGGAGCCCAGTGTTGGCCGGACCTGCACTACTCCACCCATCCCCACTGTGACTGTTCCTTCGATTTCAATACGCCTGTACTCCGGTCAGGAAGCAGATCACACTGCACATGACTTCATCGCCCGCTGTGAACATGTGATGACGGTGGACAAAGTCATTACAGATGGCGACAAAATAGCATTCCTTCGTTCTCACCTCGTGCCAGGCTCCAGAGCGTGGTGCCTCATGCAAAGTTGGGATTATAGCTACTCAGACACTGTGCCAGACTATGCAACACTAAAAAAACAGTTTTTGACTATATTAGAAAGTGAGGCTGATGTCACATTATTACAACAAATCATTCATGTGGTGGAGGAGGTACAAGGTGATGCTTCTACTTGTTCCTTGTGGGACGGGCTTGTGGG
>JAXIVD010002308.1:5000-17500 GCA_036785275.1 Cancer borealis | reverse complement strand
TATAGTCTATTGAATTCCCCGTAACTACACACCTTTATCACACACTCGTTATAGTGTTAGCACCGGTTATCTTCCATTATGTAGTCAATCATTACAACTTTACATAACCTTAGAAGCACCTCAGTTATTGAAACCATTCCCTTCTATTCACTCTATTTACTACCTCGTCTCCTTCCCTTCCTCATTCATTTATTCTATTTATTATCTATTAATTGATTTTAATTACACGACTTAAATTCATCTCAATGGTAAATAGATATATATTTTTTCTTGACAGTTAATGGATATATTAATAGTTTTTCTTAACCTTCATCTTCTGCAAAACATAAGAGAACATGGTTTTGTATTATATAATGACAAACATTATTCATGATTATAATGCTACATGGGATTCTACATAAAAAAATCTTTATAAAAAATAGGTAAATATACATACTTCCCCTGGCACTAAGTATTGTATTACACTACTACTACAACTACTACAACTTTACCACTACTACTTGTACTCCCTTATCAAATAATTGCATTGATATTCAAGTTGTATAGGCCTCCATATTTGATTACTTTCTATAGAGAACCGGCTGGCTATAACAAGGAGACCTTTTTTTATTACTCTTTTTCTATAGGTAACCGCCAATCCCAAGTAGGCTCTTTTTTCATTACGTTTCTAATTGCCCTTGGCCGGTTTTCCAATAGCGTTAAAAAATAGAAATAAATAATAATAAAAAATCAAACTACAGACTTGAGAAATGAATGGTTTAGAGAATCATTCATGTAACTACACACCCTCAAGGAAGAATATAAATGTAAGGCAAACCACTTACAGGTTCAGTGTAGTTAGATGTGCAGCAGGGCATGGACACACACACACACACACACACACACACACACACACACACACACACACACACACACACACACTCATCACAGCCTCATCACCGGGAAGTCTTTTGAACTGTTGGTCAATCCTTCCTTCTGGCGGCATATCTTCAAACACTGAGACACGATCTATAATAAATGGGTAAAAAAAAAAAAAAAAATAAATAAAATAAATAAAAATAAATAAATAAATAAATAAATAAGAAATGTCATCATCAGTGATTTTTTTCCCTACAGTGATTAATGTTTGAAGACAATTTTTTCAGGCAATGATATACAAAGATTAACTAGAAGACAATATTTTTCAACCAAACATTACTTGCATCCAATCTTTATAGTAACACTTGAGACTCTCCTTCCACTGACTGACCTGCCTGGTGTGTGAAGGTACAATAATGCCATCGTTCAGGACCTGAGCGGCGTGGTAGAAGGCACTCTCGGGGGGGAAGTTGAAGGCAGACATACTCTTCTTTTTACTCACCTCCTGAGAATGACAAAGTTTACAGATGATGAAATAATAATAAAAATGCCTTGATAAATACGTACACACTAATTAATGGCTTTACATAAGATCTATTACAAGTTCGGAGATGTAATAGAATGCATTGATAGATACAGACGAAAGGTTTATATATATAAGGCCTATCACAAGTTTGGAGATGTAGTAAACTATTCATTTTTTCACTATGTATTATGAAACTTTTTAATCTTAATTTTTAGGGGTACACGGGAATCTATAAAAATGCCCAAGGGATACAGAGGAACAAAAAGCTTGGGAACCGCTGCACTTAATGAATACAGTACACACATAAGAACCTAAGATACATAGAAGTAGTAGTAATAGTAGAAGTCAGGTAGTAGTAGACTAGTAATGCTTTGGACTCACCTTGTCTGTGGGTGTGGTGGTGGGCGGGGTGGTGGGTGGGTTGAGGGTGTGTGTGACTGTTACGCCCGGCCATGAGAAGATGAAGTTTGGGGAGAACGCAGGACCACACTACCAAACAGATATACAGTCTTACCAAAAACTAGGGTATAGAAATTAATCAGGGGAAAGCAAGGGTATGGATAATAGTGAAGGGATTAGGGTATGGATATAATAATCACAGGAAAGGGGGGTTAAGAAAAATTAATTAAGATAAAATTTTGACGAGACAATCCAAAGAAAAATTTATGTTGACAAGTTTATCTCCAAATATCAAATTGTGCAAGACAGCGAATAAATAAATAAATAAATAAATAAATAAATAAATAAATAAATAAATAAATATACAAATACTCATTATTCACTGTCAAACTATGTATATCAAAATCAAACTTTACGGTCCTATTTCTATCCCCCCCAAAAAAAGACAAAAAATAATTACATGCAATTCATACAAAAATCGAAACAAAACTCCAAATAATTACACAAAAACAAAGAAAAAGAGAAATTAATACATAAACAAGTAAAAAAAAAAAAAAAAAAAAAATATATATATATATATATATATATATATAAATAAAAAAAAAATAAATAAATAAAATAAATAATTACATTGGAAAAAAAAAAACTAACTAACTAACTAACTAACTAACAACACACAACCTCCAACGAGGACTTAGTTATCCTCACCATAGTGTAGTTATCATCGCCGTGACAACCTCCCACATTGATGACCACCTTGGGTACAGTGACACAGGCGAGGGCTGACACCATGGCAGCGCGACCCCTTAGGTGGAGGTGCTGGTCCTCACCCGCCCTTCCCTCACCCGCCCTGGCACTCTCATGGCCCTCCTTAGTGCCGGAATTCTGTTAACGAGGCAGAGAAATGGTTGTTATCTAAGGAAACTATAGATACACATTACTATAGATGTTTAAGTTTTTGTAAGTGAGTGTTATTTTAAAACTGTGTGATTGATTAGTATTAAGAGATAATTAAATGATACACATTATTACAGGTGTTGAGGCGTTAGTGTGTTGGGGTGTTGGTGGTGTGTTAGTGTGTAAGTGTGTTTCATCACCTGCAGGAACACTAAGGGAAGCTGCCTCTGCTGACACAACTGCAGGAAGTGTGAGCCTTTGAGTCCATCTTGGTAGGTGAGAGGACCAGCATTACCCAACACACCAACACAACGCCTGGAACAGTACAATAATTACAGTGTCATTAACAGACTCACACACTCATTAATTACATATCTATAATAACACCCGACTGCCTCAAGAGTACAATGTTTAGAATGTCATTAGTACTCACACACTCTTTAATTACATACTTATAATAATATCCCTCCTCACGTTCAATTAAGTTAAGTGTCTGTTAAGTTAAGAAACAGCCTTAGTTAACCACTTATTTTGGTTATAACAGATTGTATTGTACATGACACTTGTTGGAGTATGTATGTATGTATGTATGTATATGTATACTAGTACATGGTTTACTAACATTAATTTTTACTTAACAAACAAAACTGGGAATTAATTAACTATATTCTGAAATCATTGTTCCACTTCACTGATTCACCGACCTGTTACTAGACTATTTTTTGCATATTGATTATAAGAGAAAAAGAAAAATTATCCATTTCAATATAATGCACTACTATATTTCAGGGCCCATGTGTGTGTGTGTGTGTGTGTGTGTGTGTGTGTGTGTGTGTGTGTGTGTGTGTGTGTGTGTGTGTGGTAGGAGGTGCACACTCAACTCACCCGTCCACCAATCCGTACCCGGTGACAAGGTTGGTGCCGTACAGCTGCTTGAACTCCCTGAACCTGGCACCGTCCACCACCCGCCCAATGATGCCGTACAGATACTCTCGGCTGATGCACTCCAATCCACTCAAAGCTGACCAAAAATAATAATAATAATAATATAAAAAAAAAAGGTCTATGCTTTCCAGAGTTTCCTCTCGAGTTCCAAATGAAGCGCTCAGAGCTGGAGTAATGATGATAAAAAATGAGAGAAAGCATAATGCATTAGGTTAGGTTAAATAGAACAGCTGATGTACCCTCACCATCAAGAACAGTGGCATCCCAAACATCATCCTGCTGGAGTGAGTTTTGAGGTGGAGGTTCAATGCCCAAGGTCGCCACCACATCCCTCACCACCTCAAATGCATCCTGTTCACTCTGGGCCAAGTAGTCTGTCACCCCGCTGGTCCTGGTGGGAGTTGTGTCATGGATGCACTTGTTACTTAGTTTACTTAATGTGGAAAGAATAACCACCAGACATCAAAAGGTCGTTAACATCCTTTTATAGAATTAGTAAGTTAAATAATGTCAAAATCATAACCGCCAGACACCAAAGGTCACTGACACCATTTTATAGAACTAACGTACATCTTTGAGAGGGGGAAATAAAACATTAAAAAATTAACTTGTGTCTCCTCACTTGGAATGCAGTAACCCTCCGCCCAGCTCCTCCGCCGTGATCACCTCCCCCGTGGCCGCCTTCACCAAGGGGGGACCACCGAGGAAGATGGTGCCAATACCCGACACTATGACCACATCCTCACACATGGCCGGCTGGTACGCACCTGTAATGATCAAGGCCAGGGAATGTACACACACACACACACACATGTAGTAGAGTATAACTTTATTAATAGAGTAATATAATCAATTGTGTAGTCTTTAATATTCTTTCTACACCCCACTCTTCTCTAAGTACACCTTTGGATAATGTTGTTTAAAAGTGTTATGTTTAGGGTTGAGTTGACAGATTACCTCCAGCAGTACAGGAGCCACAGACAGCAGCTATCTGAGGCACACCAGCAGCTGACAGCACTGCCTCGGTGTAGAAGGCACGCCCGCCATGATTCTTGTCAGCAAACAGCTCAGCCTGTAGAACATGTACTGATAACAGTTTCCCATTTCCTCAAAAAATCATAAATGTACTCTGTATTAACTAACTGTAAGTAAGTATACATGTACTCTGAAAGGAAGTATACAGTATATGTATTAAGTAAGTATACATTAAGAATCAATACTGAAATGAAAAAGTCAACAACTCATATTTGTCTGAGACTCTAAAATCTGTTAATAATAAATTTTTGTGTTTATAGTTTGCGTGACATATTTTAATACTTATAAATACTTAACTGTTAAAACTCATGCTAGCCTGTAATGATGAGATAGACGTGTTCAAGTAACTATTCTTCACAAGTCAAGTTTTCTGACCTTATGATGCAATGTTAGTGATCAGCAGGTGACTGGGAGATGCTTAGACTCTACTTCCACATTCTTATCAACGTCCACATCCATCCACACACACACTAACCCTCCCTCTGCCTCACCTGCCTCCACATCCATCCACACACACACTAACTCTCCCTCTGCCTCACCTGCTTAGGGAGGAAACCACCTGCTGAGTCCACCACATGCACAAGGGGAAGATGGTTGGTGCCGCTGATGGACATGGAACGCAGATTCTTGGTCACAGTGATGGGGAAGAAGGTGCCACTCTTGACGGTGCCATCGCTGCAGCTCACTAGACAGTATGTGCCGTGGATCCTGCCTATACCTGCACCGGCACTCCAGGTCGAGGGGTCAAAGGGTGATGGTGGTGAAGGTAGATATAGATACAAGGAAGGGGTAAGACAAATGTTTCTTCCTAAATCCCATAATAAGTTCTCTCAATACAAGTACAAATCCCTCCATGTGAAAGAAGATGAAAGACAAACGAGTGGAAACGAATAAAGACTTAATTTCTACACTTTTTTTTTTTTTGCTTTTGCTTCCTAAACCCCCATAATCAGTTCTCAATACAAGTACAATTCCTTTATATATATATCAGAAGAGGTGAGAGTGAGGTAGGGTAGCTGACCTGCAATGGATCCAGCTGCCGGCACGTCCCCGTACTCCATGCCGAGGCCAGCCAGGAGGGAGAGTTCAAGGAAGTCTGAGTCAGGGTCTAAGATGTGCTTCAACTTGTCTCGCGGCAGCATCTTGCGGTTCTTCTTGACGTGGAGTGCGATGCCTTTCTCTCCTCCTGTCAGGGTGGAGATGAGTCAAGTCAAGCCGAGGACATTAGGTTAAATAAAGCTAAGATAGATAGATTGATTCAATGCAGATATGGATGCATTCTCTCTTCCTTTTTTTCCCTTTGTTTTCTTTCCCTCACAATCTCATCAAAGACATTAATAGTTAAACATCTAACATCTTCACACATCATACAGCCACAAACCACCACATAACCACACCATCTACTACAATAGCCACACACACACACACACACACACATTTACCTCCAGCCAGACATATTTTATTAAGCAGTTCCAACTTTGCAATCTGTTCCTCTGCCCTTCCTTTGCCCGCCTCTAGGTGTGGGCAGGCAGGGTCCAGGGTGTCCTTCAGTAGGGGGAAGGGCCTGGGGGTGGGCCGGGGGTTGGGGTTAGGGGTGTGTGTGCCCACCAGCCGCCCCTGCCCCCTAATACCCATACCCAACCCCAATGGGACGGACCCCTGTACTCGCCTTAGAAGCATGGATAAGACTCTGAAAAAATAAATAATAGTAAGTAGAATAAATAAATAAAAATAAAAATGAATTAAACAAAAAACTGACGATGAGATGATGGTGTTAAGAGATGTATTATAATAAACCATAATTATCAATCATATGGAAACGTGATTTAAATATGAAGAATACGAATTTAAATAGTATAGCAATAGAACTTAATCCATTTTATGAGTAATTAGTTTATTTAAATACACAAGAAAGCCAATTAACCTTTTGGTAAGCACAGAATTAACCATTATTTTGATTGTTTTATATCCTATCATACTGTAACCATTCCTCACATTTACTAAGTTAACGTTATTTAATTATTTATTATTTTCAATCTAACCTAACCCAGCATAACCTTTTTCGCGCTGTAATAAAATACACATAAAACATCACCAGAATAAAGAATAGTTTCGTCCCCATTAGACATGAAAAGGTAATTAATTAGTATACCCCACAGGTGGTTCCAGGTGAGACGGGTGTGGATCTGTAACCCCCAAACACACACCCACCCTTCCCAAGACTCACTTATATACTTATACATCTACTTTACTTACTTCAATGTTTAATATTCTCTTGACAACTGAAAGAATAATATAATTACATAAATATTACCAGTTTCTCCTACCATACAATTGATTAACTAACTAAATTTGTACTAATAATGATTGGATGATTACAAGTTAATATTACGTTAATACACTAATTTGTTTACCATTTAATGTCTAATTTTTTCCCTGATCACTTTACTAGGAAGTTGAAGGTAAAATTAACTTAGTTTTATAACATTAACTTACCTAATAAAGGACACACATGGTAACAGTTATCATTATTATTTTTTTTAGATATCACTACAACCAAGTTTCTGTACTTATGAATACAATAACAACAACGATCACTACTATCTACAACAACACTTACTACAGCTTAATAGAACCGGTTGTAAGATTGCTACACAAAGCCACGATACGTACTGTCAAACATAAACAAACACACATTTTCCTCTTCCTTAGCCTCACTCTTAAAAATAATACAACTTTCTTCTTACTTAATGTTATTATTCTTCCTCTTCCTTACTGTTACTAGTCTTACTCTCACTTATTCTTCCTCTTCCTTTTAAAAATAATATAACTGTCCTATTATTACTTTTACTGTTATTATTCTTACTTAATTACTCTTACTCTTAAAAAAATATTTATAACTCTTCTCTTACCCTTACTTACTATTCTTATTCTTATTTCTATGACAACAAATAAGTAGATTGTGTTGGTAGGTGTATACTTACGAGTCACTGACCACTGAGAGATAAAAGGGAGGAGGAGGGATGGGGTGAAAGGGTGAGGGAGGACGGGAGGACGGGAGGGCCTAGAGATCTTGATGCCACAGGTGACAAGGTGAAGGGGAGATGAAGGGGGGGGGGGGGTGACGGGATGAGGAGGAGAGGAATGAGGACGGGGTGAAGGGGTGTGGGAGGAGGGGTGAAGGAGTGAGGAGGAGAGGAATGAGGACGGGGTGAAGGAGGAGGGAAAGCAATTTTAATTTCCTACTATTTCTAATTATATTACTCTTTATTCTCCTATAAGCGTTCTATGTAGGTGTGAATTATTAAGCCTCGTTCATACTGTAAATATTCATGGTCACGAAAACTTTATTGTGTACAGTACAATATCTTCCTTTTTTACGCTATTCATTAAGTTATAAATTTCCACACGAACATTGCGGGAGGAGGGGAGGGGGCGAGGGGCGAGGCAGGAGGATGATAACCACCTAATTATCAGTTCGCTAATGACGAGGTGCTAAGAAAGAGGCAGCATCAGGAGCAGCTACAAGTGTTTTTTTTCTCTCTATTGAAGTTCATATTAATTAACAGGATATAAAAAAAACTAGTACGCTGTAGTTAGTTAAGGTGGCGGGGAGCTGGCTGCTGCTGGTGTAGTGGTGGTGGTGGTGGTGGTTGGAGGGGCGGTGATGGCGGAGTAACCTTCAGGCATCAAGTGGCTGCATGCATGGGAACAAAAATATACTGTAGGTAATACTATAGGGGGAATTATGCGTCTTAACTACAAGTATAACTACAAGTATAATTATAACTACAACTACAACTACAACTACAACTACAACTTCATGGTGGTAGTGGGGCAGCTTTCCTTCCCCTTTACCCGACTCCAGTCTCTCACCCTAACTTTCGTAACAATACATATTACAACACAACACAAAACTACACCATCAACATTCCATCCAAAACAATATAACCAATACAAAAACATTAACACAAAACAATACTACTACTAAAAATGATAACTACTTACCGCTACACCTGATATAATATTACTAATTACTCCTCACCTGTACTTGGATAGAGGTGTGGTAACAATGCTTAGCCAGTGTCCGTGGTAATGGAACTGCCACACTCCGTGCCACCCCGCCTCGGGATACACGTCCCATGTCCTCAAACACTGCGGACAGAGCGACATGGGAGATTTTTTAAAATGTTTTTTTTGTTGTTCCTTAGATAGTACCATTTTAATGTTTATATAAAAAAAAATCTCTCTCTCTCTCTCACCTTCATGACGTAGTTCAAGTTATCTTCGTCCGCACGGCTGCCGTTGTAAGAGACAAACATTTTCAAAGGATTCTGTCGGGAGGAAAAAAGAATGAAGAAGGAAGGTGGATGGAGATAATATTTTCCATTTTTTAACACTTATTTAGCTTATTAAGTTGACTGCTCTCTCTCTCTCTCTCTCTCTCTCTCTCTCTCTCTCTCTCTCTCTCTCTCTCTCTCTCTCTCTCTCTCTCTCTCTCTCTCTCTCTCTCTCTCTCTCTCTCTCTCTCTCTCTCTCTCTCACCTCGCCGTAGAGAAGGTCATGTTTACAGAAATCAAAGGTGATGGTTTCTGAAGCCTTGAGTGTCTTTTCCAATCTAGCCTCGTACTGCTTCGCCTCCAACCTATCAACACACCAACAAAAACACAAGTAATAGACACTAGAACACAAGTAATAAGACACTAGATAGAACACAAGTAATAAACAATACAACACACTATCACACACTTCAAGACACACAACAACGATAGCTATTACAACTTACATGGAAACCTCAGCCTCTGGAATGTGGTAGGACGTGGTGAGGGCAAGAAGCTGGTCTCTGAAGTAGTTATGCTGAACAGAACCCTCGATTAACGCCCCTCGGTACCCCACGTGTCTAGCGCGTGGCACCTCAGGGTAGAGTAATGCCAGATTGTCTCCAGTATTCAAGGCGTTACGTAAAGTTCGATGCCATTCACTTGTCTGTGGGTAAAGGTATGATTTTTTTTTTTTTTTTTTTTTGTGTATGTATGAATTTGTTTTGGATTGTCGATGTTCTTTTGTTATCCATTCCATCATTCATTCCCTTCATTCGTATTTCCCTTTCCTTTCCTCCCTTACTCTTTGATATAGCTCCTCCCCTAACTCATACACTCACGCAATCACTCACTCGTGCAATTCTACTTTCACTTGATATGTTCTTCCTCGTTCAATCAGTCAGTTGGTTCAGTAGGACGTTCGATTCTTCTCATTCAGTCAATCAGTCAGTCAGTCAGTTAAACAATAAATAAGCCAAACAGTGAGTCAGTTATGTACTAACTCATACACACACTCACTCACACACTCACTCACTCACTCATACACCCAGTCCTTCTCACGTAAACACACATTCTCTCCCTCTTACTCCACTCACACTGTTCCACGCAGGCCAGTGAGGAGCCAGGTGTTGGTGGAGGGTCCGGGTGGGTAGTAGGAGCGCTAAGGGGTTGAGGTTGTTAGTACGATAGACAGTGGTGAGGGAGTTAGCTACGTCCGTGAAGCCGTAGTAGTTGAAGGATGAGATGCCAAGGATGCTAGGGTCCTTATTCAACACAGGGGCGACGGTGTATAGGAACCTAGGAGAGAGAGAAAGAGTTAGTGTGAGAGAGTGAGATGAAAAATAATCCTCTTTTTCATTACTATTATTTGCATCGTTTTTTTAATTTTTTTTGGCATTCTTCTATTCTCTACTTGAAATATTCTTCTTTGTTTATGTTTTTTTTCACTCTTCTCATCCTCTTTTACACACACACACACACACACACACACACACACACACACACACACACACACACACACACACACACACACACACACATATATACCACTCACTTAAATATATCAGTGGAGACTTCAATATCGTCAGCCAGCAGTAGCAGGTAGGAGCAGGTGAAGGGCGGGATGGTGTCTTCTGCCAACCCTCCTTCAGGCACACTTTTTGGCGGGAACTTAACACCGGCAACATCTCTGTAAAGAAAAGAAAAGAAAAAAAAAAAAAAAAAAAAATTCAAAAAGTGAATAAAAAAAGATATATATGTAGAAAAAAGAGGAAAACAAGATAGATTAAAAACAGGAGATACAAAATAAGAGGAAAAAAAGGACTGTATTAAAATATATCCACACTTTCTTTGCCTCATCACTAATATTTACCACTCACCATCACCACCACACACCACTACCACCAAAAACCTACACTTCCCTCCACCCTAACTACCACACACCACCACAAAAAAAAAAATCACTCACCACCACACACCACACACATACTTACCTGAACACCCGCTGCACCTTATGTCTGATGTATTCCACTGTGGTGTTCCCCTTCCGCGGCACCTCCACTAGATGCACCCCGAACAGTCTTGCCAGGGCAGTCACCTCCCTCTGGCTCCTATCACCAAACACAGCCACCTTCTCACGGTTCAGCCCAGGCGCCTCCCATAGTCTTTTGAGCGTACTGTTGGAATAAAAGGGAACACAGGTCAGGTCAGGTCAGGTCAGGTCAGGTCAGGTTTGGTTAGGATAGTTAGGTAAGAGATCAAGTCATTTTCGGTAAGTCATGTTTGGTAAGAGGTAACATCAAGGTAAGTTTGTTTAGGTTAGGTTGGTAGTGAATAATGTATAAATGTTAGTGATATTTGACGATAAAAAACAAGGATGGACGGTATGAAATGTGTCTTTTTAAGATAATACTACGACTATGTTCCACTATTGAACATAACAGTGAGGTGGAGGTGAGGAGGTCATTCCCTGAAGCCGAGTCGTTCACCTGTACAAGTAGTGGGGACGATCACTGGCCAGGATTGCTACACCAAACTCCTTGTACAGTGGGGAGCCAGACACCTCCTTGTGTATCTGTCAGGGAGAATACACACTCATGGGATACTGCTCACCTGGACACATGCATTTCACGGGTCCAGCCAAGGTAATTCACACGGTATCTATATATTCATATGTAAATTACTTAGGCAATAAACCTGAATAGTACGAACGAATGACACGAATGAAAGGTACATACACACACATCTTAACATTCCTGTACATTTTCTCACCTTGTCATCAACGTGGAAGAAGATGTCGTGCCAGTTAGTTACGTCACAGTCACACAAGCTTCCGTAACCCTCGTAACGCTGGCAGAACACACGGCGGGCCTCGTTACGCTCGTTCACAGGCCAATTACACCCTCCTAACGAAGGCGGAAAGGGTAGTTATGAAGGTGAGTGAAGGCGTGTGCGTGTGCGTGTGTGTGTGTGTGTGTGTATTGAGTGAAGACATAAATCACTTTCGCTAGGAAGAAGAAACAAAACAGAAGAGAAAACAAAGAAAAAAGAGAAACACAAAAGGATATAACGAAGAAAAATAAGAAGAAAAACAAATAAGACAAAAAAGTAGAAATAGAAGAAGTACTCATATTAAATTTCACTCAACACAAACCCTCTCCCCCCCCACCCACCACAAACACAACCCTCCTCTCCCCCCACCACAAACACAACCCCTCTCCCCGCCACCACTTACCTTTTCCTTCTACAAGATCAAAGTCAGTCCTCAAGAAGACAGGTCCCCCCCACTCGTATCCTGTATCTGCTGTCGCCACATTGGAGTAGGTCTCAGCCATCTTGAGCCCGCCCTTACGAGTCACCAACGCCCACATGTCTCTGTACGCCAGCTTGTCCGCCCATCTCGACCCCAGCTCCTTGAGGCGGTTCCTTCCCCGCCAAGATAGGTTGTCACTTGCCTCATCCTGGTGGGGTTGATAAAGAAAACGGGGTAAGATATGCGTTCTTTACTATTACTACTACTA
>JAXIVD010002307.1:47500-62954 GCA_036785275.1 Cancer borealis | reverse complement strand
CTCTGCTTTCATCTCCTTTACTGCCCTTTGCACTTGCTCTTCGTGATCAGTGAGTCGTTTAACTTTCCCTAACACATTTATTCCATTTTCCTTTCCATTCCAACTGCAACAATATCAACTTCTCTATCCTTCCTCCGCCCTAAGATGACCTTCTAAAATGCTCCATCCAACCATCTATTATTAACTACATTTTTTTTTAACCTATATTGTACCTTCTTTTAATTCCTTTCTTATCTTCTGTAGGTCTTTTCAAAATATATTATGCTCGTGGATGTTTTCAGTTATCTTCTTAACCTCAATCTTTCATATATATACTTTATTTTTAGCTTGATTTCTCTTCTTCCTGTATCTCTCATATGGTATTTTATCCTTTCTCTGCAGCTACATTTCATATACACGCCTCCTTTCCGCTACTACAACTACATTTACATTTTCACACCACCATTCACTATATCCTTTCACACGCCACCTCACACTCCTCTCATACCATACACTCTCTCTACACACTGCGCCATGGCACTCTTAAATAACTGTCTGCCTTTCCTCTTTCACGCTATCTTCCTCACCTCACGCTCTCTCACTGCATTCTACTCATCTTCAATCATATGATATTTCCCCCCTTTTTTTTTTTTTGATGAACAGCTTAATTTCTATAATACATTTTGCCTCCCCAATTCGCCTAGTTCTTACCCACCTCATATCTACCCTTACCTTACCTCCCCCATAGCCTATGCCTCCCCCTTTCCCTCTCTCTCAAGACTCTACTATCCAACAACTATCCTATTATGTTTCTCTTGCAGCTTCCTTATCTTCTTATGTTAAAAAAGACTACAAGCAAAATTACATGTATTAAAATCTCACACTAAAATAGATGTTGCCACGGTTTGTTAGTTTACCGACACCAAACAGTTGACATTTCTACATCAAAAGGACACTGGCTGAGGGACAACAAAAAACGTAAAAAAAAATCCCGCTTGTCGCCAAACCGTGTAAAGAGGACAGTAGGAGAGATAGAAGCAAGGGTTGGAGATCCAGTTAACTACCACTCCCTCCCTCCACGTTTCCTAGCCCCGGACGTCACTTGGTCCTCACTCTAATGATGCAGGTTATCCAGGCACTGCTTTTCATCGGAAGGGTCAACTCTGGATGGCATTACCTGAGTGTCTCTTTAATGTTGATGCCACACGGCTGAGACTGAGCTTCAGGCGTGTGGCACGTGGATGTTTTTCGTCGGGGTAATGACATGCATTAAGCGACAGTTTGCCATCTTCTATAATGGCTTACGATATAATGAGGTTATTGTTATATGAAAGTAACGGAGCGACGGATACTCAGCCTCTTCCTTGGTTGTTGTTTGTTTGTGGTGGATGGAAAGGAATGATGTAAACAATTTTTTTACATTAAAAGGATACTGGCTAAGGGCAAACAAAAATACGTAAAAAAAAAAATATCCCGCTTGTCGCCAGACCCTATAACTTAAACTAAACTTAACTTAACTTATATCTATACATGTCTATCAATCAATATATTTGCCTATCAATCAATCTATCTATCTATCAATCAATCTATCAAACTATCTTTTTTTTCTCTCTCTCTATCTATCTATCTGTACACAAAAACGATGATAATATAACACACGTTCGAGCGTTGCATAAGGAATAGCAGTGTGGATTACAATGAGCAATTACGTTGATCATGTTATACGTTCCTTTTGTGGGTTAAACAAACGTATCTTCTTTCATAGAGATAGTTTCCAGTTTTCATGTTATTTTAATCAGTGGATGTAATTGGTGTGTTTTTGTGGCATGAATATTGATGGATGTACATTTATTTGGTAACTATAAATTGTAATCGTGGTGTTTTCATTAATGTTATAACCTAACCTAACCAAACCAAACCAAGCCAAACCAAACCAAACCAAACTTAACCTAACCTGGTAGAATGGTGTTGGTAGTAATGTTGTTGGTAGTAATGGTGTTGTGTAATGAGTGTTGGTAGTGATGGTGTTGTGTAATGGTGTTGTTGGTAGTGACGGTGATATTTCTGCTAGTGACACATAGCAGACACATAGCAGATGGTGTTGTGGTGAGGTGTCAGCGGTGTGATGATTGAGAGTGAAAGTTAGTGATGGAGAAGTAATGGTTAGTGATGTGTGGTTAAAGGGTTATGTATGTATGGTGAATGAAGGGATGATGGCGATGACGATGACACATGCACGCGCGCGCGCGCACGCACGCACGCACGCACGCATGCACGCACGCACGCACGCGCGCACACACACACACACACACACACACACACACACACACACACACACACACACACACACACACACACACACACACACACACACACACACACACTATGTTATTGTTATTAATACTCAAAAATTTAGGTCAAAATAGAATATTTAGGTTGGTAGAAAATATATCTCACACAAGAAATAACAATGTAAATCTAGTTTGCCTAGTTTTTAGAACAACGTTATTTAAAAACAGTGTATTTAATTTTGGACCAAAACTGATTAATAGCTTACCTCTTGATTTAAAAATTCTTCCCACATCTAATAAACACAGGCTTAAACAGGAAATAAAGAAATATCTATTACATCAACAAAATGTGGCAATTTGATAGATTGCATTGTTATTATTATTATTATTATTATTATTATTTTTTTTTTTTAAATTATTATTATTGTTATTATTGTTATTGTTATTACTAATAGTTTTTTTTTTGTTTTTTTTACAATTATAGGATTTATGTTAGTATTTTACTACTTTTGGGCAATTTATTATTTATTATATATTCATGTATAATGTTTACAAGTATGAATAATTCATCTGTATAGTTTTCTTGAAAAGCATGTACTTCAAATAAATCCGTTTCGATGTTTTCTGAAATTATAATAATACTGTCCGTCATGGAGCTTCGGCTCGATGGACTGTGGCTGTATATATTTATATATAGTATATATATAAGTACGAATGTATACCTTCTCTTACGGCAATAAATGTATTTACTTACTTACTTACACAAAAAAAATGCATATACACACACACACATCAGATTTTTTGTAATATCTCTAAAATCTTACGTTTATTTAGCAAGTTAAGTCTGACATATAAAAAAAATAATACAAAAAAAAATATAATAAAATTCGTTATTTCCTCACCAACACATTATATCGTTACTATCCCTCAGAAACATACTTTTTTATGCTTTATACAAAGAGCATTATTGCGTATTCACTTCCCATTGCAAGTTTAATGCAAAAAAATATATGAAAAAGAGTTAAAATTAATAATAAAAAAATATCCAGCCAGGCACTTTTCCACAATGAGGTCGCGAGTGAAGCAATTGGTAACTTTTCATAATTCAATAACATCATTTTTTTCCATCATCAAAAGCTCAGTGCCAAAAAAAAAGATGGAAAAGAAAAATATGAGTTTTTTTTCTTCAAACACATGCACGATTTGAAGCCTTTGAAGCGTCACGAAACGAAACCTGCTTCGATTGCACTGTGAAATGAGTTGAAATGACGTAGATAATGACTAACCAACTGACCGACCGACTGACTGACTAACTGACTGACTGACTGGCATTACTTACTAACTTACCAACCAGAAGATATAATAAGTGTAGTAATTTCATAACGTTGGTATAATTACAGTATTCAATAGTAATAATTATGAATGTAGTGAAGCCGTGTTAGGTTAGAGTGAGGCAGGCAGGCCGTGGTGTGCTCCTCGCTAACCTGCAGCTCATTAGGTAATTATAACGCATGGAGGTGATTAATATGCTCATCTAAGTTATCTGCACACAAAAAACATTATGTATATTTATTCATTCCCTTGTAATATTATGTAATGCTCACCACCACCCAACACTTCCGGGTTTTCATGTCCATCTGCCTGTCTGTCTGATGCGGTAATGAACTTGTTACTACTCTTAATTTTTATCCTTTTATATATATATATATATATATATATATATATATATATATATATATATATTTTTTTTATTTATTTATTTTTTTTTTTCTTTTCTTTTCCCCCCCTATGTTACGGACTGACTTTTCTGCACACACTAGTCTATAATAATTAAAAAAAAAAAAAAAATGGTCTCACCCCCACTATCTCTCGCCACCACCACCATCACCACCACCACCCCTCACCAACCACACACAACTCCCTACAACTAGCTCATCACCATCTATTACTCCCACCACCACCATCACCCACCATCATCACCCACCACCATCACCACTCATCAGCATTCTCATCACAAAACCACATGGAAGGAGGAAAAAAATTATATGACTAGGGTTGAAATATTAGTCATTATTTAGTGAGCCCGTTAATTGGAGAGAAAAAAAAGGAGAAGTAGATTGGGTTTACGTGAAGAGTGTGAGTACTGTACTTATATGTGAAAAAAAACAGCAAAAAAAAATTAAACAGATAAGTATAGGATGCACTACGCCTGTACATACATACATACAAACATGTACTACACATATACATATTACACCATTGAATAAAGTGAAAAGTTACTGAATTGGTCAGTATTGCCTCAGAAAGGATAGATGGAAGGTTAAACGATTGATTGATTTCCAATAAATAATGCATCGAGGCTAGAGTGGCGCATATACCCTGTGTATATATGGATGAGCTTTTGAGAGGTAAAGGAGAGAGTGCTGGAGGGAGAGACAGGCACAGAGACAGAGAGAAAGAAGAGGTTAAACTATATAGCTAAAACACATTGAAGTATTTATATATCGGCTCGTGTGCATCCTTTTATCAACAAGGAATAAATCGGATAATCGGGAATCGGTAAGACGATCGGGGATGTATGTTTAGAAGGTTATGGAATATGATAATAGAAAATGGTTGACTGTTGAAAGAGAGATGCTGAAAGAAAAGGAAGTTTGCAAAAATGATAAGAGATTGGTAGTAGTAGTGGTGGTGGTGGTGGTGATGGTTGTGAGAGTATAAATATCTAAGAAGTGACGATTGAAAAGAGAGGAAATGAAATATAGAAGGAAAATATTGTAAGAAAAGCTGGATTTACGTATCAAAACTAGAAATATATATCAGAACGTAGAAAGGAAATAAAATACGTGTAACATTTGTATTTACATTGTTTTACTGTTTTGATGCAAAGGTTTTGCAGTAGAAAGAGTTAACAACTGTATCTGATATGAAATGTTTTGTGTTGAACGAATGTATTGCTATAAAAGCGTAAAGGAAAGCGAGTTTAAATGGTCAAGTTAGGTTCATGTTGCTACGATAAAGATGATGTTCAGTTCAGTTCAGTTCAGTTAAGTTTCAGTTCAGTTTTCTATGTCTAGTGAGTACGTCTTGGTAACGACTTCTACTTACTTACAATTGTGTGTATTCTCCTCGTTGTTGTTAAATGGTTGGTAGTTACGCTGTTGTTGCTCTTTTGTTTTCGTTGGCTTTTTAACTTTTCTGTGTTGCGCTATTGTGACTAACTTTCATATCTTTTATTTTTTCTATTTTACTCTTTTTTTTTTCGGATCTGATACTTTTTATTCGAGTTTCAGTCGTGTACGTATTTTATTTTTTTCTGTTGTGGCACCGAGTTAAAATATTTTGATAACTTTTCTTCTTTTTCTATATCGTGAATTTCACCATAAATCTTTTGCTTTATTTGTATATCTATCACTTATATTATTTACACACTAATAAAAATCACAGTAACAAGACACAATAAGAAAATAAACAAAAAGCTATCATATCGTAATCAAAAGGAACGATAAAGTTATTTCTATCATTATAAACTTACTTGATATACGTAGTTTGGCATTAGTTCCCCTTTCTCCCAACAGGTGTCGTGGATCAGGCGGCGTGACTACCACATCCTCACTTCGGGTCTCCACACGTACAGCAGAGACGCTCGATTCAGTGTCGTCCGATCCCACGAAGCTGATGACTGGGCTCTCCGTGTCAGATTCCTGCAGAAGAGAGATGAAGGAGCTTATGAGTGCCAGGTAATATAACTCACTCTAATCATATTTCTATGGTTTTTTATTGATTTGATTTGTGTAGTATATTTAATTTGTGTGTGTATTTAGTTAGTCCCACTATACTAAAAAACACTAAATCGGGCTCAGGGAATCACCACCACGACTTCAGTTTCACAGGAACTGCCTTGTGTAGGTCAACTGGCCTTTTGCAGCCTTCTTATGTTCTTATGTTGTTATGTTCTTATGGAAAACCTAGCAGGATAGGATCAACTATGCATCCAAAACATTGATAGAAGAAGAAACAGTACCACGCTGAGTAGTATTGAACAAAAGTCAGTTTTAAAACAATATAAGGTTAATTCTGATAGAAGTATAGCAATTTTCTTCCTTACTCTAAGTAATTTCGGTATTTTTCAATTGTGATGTTTTCTATTTACAAATTTATATCATCATCAGCATCAGCCCTATAATGTAAAAATTATCATTGCATCATTAATTTACATTTATGGTGCATTATGGTGCATTGTGATGATGTATTATGGTGCTTATGTCATTGTGTGGTGAATTACTTCCTCCATGGCACCACACCACAGCACACTTGGCACACTTGGCATTCCCCTTTATGGCGTAGCAGCACATTCGACACCCCTTTATGGCACCATTAAAATAACTTCCACACACACCAGGTTACTCTATTTGTCCTTATCTCCAAAAGTACATTCAATAGACTATATAACCCAATTTTTTTCCTCGTTCATGTAGGGTTGAAAAAAAGTTAGGTTAAGGAGTATATTAAACATTTATAAACACTACTAACTGCCTCAAAACATTACCTTGAAACACTTATTTCATCCTCAATTCATCGGTTATCATCAGTATCATATAATTTATTTGCCTCTTCAAACTAACCTAACCTAATCTAACCTAACCTTACCTTACCTAACCGACATGGAGACATACTTAACAATGTCATCACTCATCTCTTCTTCTTCCCTCCCTTCACGTCAATACTGTTTATTCAACGCTTAATGGCTTGCTGTCACCACAACACCATTCATTATAGAAAAGACTGTCAACTGCAATCCAAGGTCACCACACTAAATAAGGTGTCACTGCTGATGTATGGGCTATATGTAACTATATATAGGCGTGGTGTATGATATAATGTAAGGGTGATTGATTTCATAACGTAGCACACCCCTACAATTTTCTAATACACGAATACACGCTATTTTCAAGGTCATACTCTGCAATATATTAAAAATATATACGAAATGGAAGATAAATTCACTATGCACCTTCTAGCTTCTGTTATATTGATTGTAGGTTTAATTCTTACATAAATTATAGAAGTAGATACGTAAGAGTCACGCTCCGTATATCCTTTTCCTGGTGGTGTTGGTGAAAGTATGTTTATTTACACATCCAAGAAACTCCCGCAGTGGCACAGGTGGAAGAGGGTAGGAAGTCGGTGGTTGTGTGAACAGACGCCATATCGGATAATTCAATCTATTATGTGTTGGAAGCCTGGTTCGATGGGGATCTCGTAGCGGTGTTCAATAAATCTACAGCTATTAGATTATTCCCCTAAAGGTTAGTTAGATTAATGGGCCAATAAAGAATGATGAATGTTGGGGTTTGATATCACACCGCCCACCACTCCCACACACTTGTTAGAATCACATATGCGTGCATACTGCAATGCATTATGGGTAAGGTTTTATTATATAACAAAAACATTACTTATATGAACTAAAAGAATCTTAATCCTGTATATCTTTGAGTATAATCGTGATGTAATAGCAAGGAAGAAAACCTTTGCATTACCAAGGATGAATTATATTTATATTCTTTATTCAATGATATAAGACCTGTTAAGTAATTCAAGGTTAGTTTAGCCAAAAAAATATCTCCTTCCTGAGACATCTATATTAATGTTAATAAACCCTTAATGTATATGTATATAAAGCTAATTCAAAATGTAGGATTAATGTTTCCATGCATCAGTCCTTGCCTCCACCTAATGACGCCCCATCAAAAAATACTTGTGCCTGGAATCCTTTCGTGTTTTCAGTCCTCCCACCAGACCTCATCCCAAGCCTTTGATACAGAAACTACCACCGACACTTCAGTAATTGTTCGTTCTCATCTTTTCTCTCCACTTGACTAAACTAAACCAACTTCACATCTTTTAAGTGGAGTGAAGTGAAGTGCTCAACTCCCAAGTATTCGTCTCAACTTTTCTTCACTTGTTGGTTTCTCTCATAGCAGCATTAACATTGATCTCATTCTGTTACCTTCATTGCATTCCAACATTTCAACATTTACACAACATCACTTTTAAACATCCCATTTGCTTTATTATAGAGGATACACTGCTCTAAAATGTAGTGTAGAGTCTGTATTTCATGTATTCCGAGATTGTAATAAAATCAATTGGGTTATTTAGTGGTAATTATAGTTTAAGGTAACCAGTCAATCATGACAAGCGAAGGGAAACGAGGCTGGGGTTATAAAAGATTTCTTCGGTAAATCATAGTTGTAGTGGATTAATGGATCAGATTCCACTTAAAAGGATCGATACTAGTGGAACGTTTACTACGCTATTGTGTGTCCGCTATTAGACCTGAATGTGAAATTAATTGAATAGTACGTTACTGTTTCATTATCTCTTTATAATTATACTCACACAGACTGATACTAAATGAATACGTGATTAGATCTGTGAAAATATCATTAGAATCTGTCTGCGAGTGGTTTTCAACGTTGGTTTTAGGAAATGAACTTAATCAAATAGGCAATCAGAGAAAGTTTCCATTCTCATAAGGAAATCTTTGTGGTTTGTTCACTTAAGCTCAGATCCAAATTACCTAGTTAACTTCTATTTTCAGTGTGCAGCCTCGCTATTCCACGGATCTAACCTAACCTAACCCAACCTAATCTAACCTATCGTAACCTAACCTGGCTAACTCCTTTATACAGTGTGCAGTTATCACAGCATTCCACATATCGAACACGTACACAACAAAATTATTTTAAAGAAAATTCAGTTTGTAGTACGTATGTAGGTAAGATTAATTAATGAAACTCAACTCTTTGTCAGGTGTCGACTAAGACGGGGCGGTACGGTTACCTGATACACCTGCAAGTCGTGGTACCTGTGGCGGTGATCGCAGGTCCAACGGAGAGACACTTGCAGACCGGCTCAACAATCTCCCTCAAGTGTACCATTCAAGGAGTGAGTATAGTGTAGTCCTTATATTTATCATGGTAATTAGTGTTTATGTTTAGTATAGTGCTTGTTCTTTTTATATTTACAACAAAATATAT
Source organism: Cancer borealis (assembly GCA_036785275.1). NCBI lineage: Eukaryota > Metazoa > Arthropoda > Malacostraca > Decapoda > Cancridae > Cancer > Cancer borealis. Next base: position 53,638 of record JAXIVD010002307.1, on the reverse strand, counting down.
ATAGAGAGATAGAATGGAACTTAAATCGAAAAATCTACAAATTGCTGAGAGTGCAAGAAAAAAAATGGGGTACGTTTGAAGGGCACAGAAAGACGAGTGGGAGAATGTGGAGAAAAATCCAAAGTGGAGGTAAGAAAAATACATACAAAAAGAAAAAGAATATTTAAAAAGTATAGGACGCCAATATGGATGTAGTGATACCCAGGCTATATTGGAATTGGATCTTGTTTACGCCACACAAAAAATCTAACGTTTTATACCTGACCTAAACAAACTTGTGAAAAATGTAAAAAAAATAATAGAAAAAAAAAAAAAAAAAAAAACTTGAATTCATCTCTCTTACAATGTCCATTTGGAAATATTGGCAATGAAAGGATAAATGTGATGGACCTGCTTTAAAAGGGAACACGATGAATGGAATTACAGAAATACTTAATGCAAAAATAAAAAGCAAATTTGGGTTTATGAAATATCTAATTTGCTGTCATCTACAAATGCGCGAAACAAATAACTTATAGATAAAAATAAATAAATAACTAAAGAGCATTGAACAGAAACTTACGTAGATTTATAGTCTGATAAATTTGACTTGTAAGGAAATGAAAATAAAGAAAAATATATCAACATTAAAAAAACTAGAAGGAAAATGAGATATATGATAATGAAATACAAGAGAAAAACAAGAATTAAGACAATGAAGGGAAAATTTTATGTAGAATCCACAGATAAAAAACTACACCGAAAAAACAAAGAAAAAAAATGAAGGTACAAAGGAAAGAACACACGCACACGCACGCACACGCACACGCACACGCACACGCACACGCGCACACACACACACACACACACACACACACACACACACACACACACACACACACACACACACACACACACACACACACACACACACACACACACACATACACACGATAACCTAACCCTCGGTATCTCATCTCAGGACCAAACGACCTTGAAAAAAAGTCTTAATTGAATTTAGGGAAACAAACTCATTACAAGAATAATAAATGAAGGAGAGAGAGAGAGAGAGAGAGAGAGAGAGAGAGAGAGAGAGAGAGAGAGAGAGAGAGAGAGAGAGAGAGAGAGAGAGAGAGAGAGAGAGAGAGAGAGAGAGAGAGAGAGAGAGAGAGAGAGAGAGAGAGAGAGAGAGAGAGAGAGAGAGAGAGAGAGAGAGAGAGAGAGAGAGAGAGAGAGAGAGAGAGAGAGAGAGAGAGAGAGAGAGAGAGAGAGAGAGAGAGAGAGAGAGAGAGAGAGAGAGAGAGAGAGAGAGAGAGAGAGAGAGGCATATTCAAGTATCTCATTGTCTGACGTTAGTAGTTGCAATTAATAACATATTTTTTCATTTAATCCATTCCACAGGTAATTGTACACCTGCTGCTACCTCCTCCTCACTCACTGTATTTTTATTTAGTGTATTCCAGAGCTATTATACTCACTACAGTATTCATTTTTTGTTTGTATTTTTGTGTTTAAATCATCATCATCATTATCATTATCATCATTATTATCATCTTTATTTGTTGTTCCTTTCATCGCTTATTCCTTCCTATACGTAAACAGTTAGCAAGTTTGGGAAAAAAAAATTGCATTGTATAGATGATTCCAATACTACAATACCGTTAATATTTAATGGAAAATGCTTGGAATTCCTTATATTACATTTTTAAATGAACTTTTTTTTATATAAATTAAATTGTTATCACTGGCTAGATTTGGATGTGCATCTCTTCCACTAGAAATCCACACACACATTCTCTCTCTCCTTTGAACGATGGATCAAAGCAGTTCTTGAAGGTGCGAGGGAATGGGAGACGAGGCAGCAGAGACGGTTTTAGGAACTGCATCTCACTCTGCCTTCTGATCCCTATTCCCAGCTTCCCTTTCATCACAGGGACTCACAGGGACTCTCTCAGGGACTCTCTCGGCGGGAAAAAAAATGACACACGGGGAATATTTTACTGACAGTCGGCTACCATCTCACTGAGGGTCACGCTATGCACTTAAGTTTAGTTTAGTTTAATTTAGGTTCATTGCCCTTACCGTCTGGGTCCTATTTACGTTAAGCTTAGAGATGATAAAAGATATATCGATGTATATGCTTATTTATATTCACTAAGTCATTGTCTCAGTTACTATCTAAAATATGCATTTGGTTGTATTATGCTAATGATATATAATGATTTTTGTTGTTGATTTGGCTACGTTTTGAGTGCAAATTGATAAGTAAATGATGTATCGAGAATGTAGACGAGCTTATTGTTACGTCACTCTTTTAAATTCCTTCAGTTGGCAAGCTTTTTCAGGAGACCTTACGTAAAACATTGTCACTCAAACGAAACTAACTGTGTCTGTCAGTCTATATATCTGCGGAGTGGAAAATATTTATATACGTTTATATACACATTTATATATAAACACTGGCTGACAACATACACGGAAACATTTTGCCGACAATGTGAGGTTCAAAAGTCGAACTCAAGGAGCAACTTCTGGTCAAACGCGCTCATTAAAACACACACCCACCCACCCACTCATCCACCCACCCACGCACGCACCCACGCACCCACCCACCCACCCACACACACACACACCCACACACACACACACACACTTATCCTTTAAGAGCTTTAGCAAACTTTTCTATTGTAATAAAAAATCTTGAGTATTGTCACAGTTGAAAAATAAAGCAAAGCAGACTGTGGAAACAAAGAAAAGTATCACAAAAAGAAAGAAGACATACACAAAAAATTAAATAGAGAAATCTCGCTGAATATTACAATTTCATCCTGGTGGTAAACTGGTTAGCGTGTTCGATCCACAACACAGATATCCTTGGTTCGAATACCGGGTCGGGTTGAGGCTAAATTAATTTGTCTTCTTAATTAAACGTTTAAACCCCTGTTCACTTAGCAGAATATAAGACTTAAGCATTGTAATCCTGACTGGAAAGCTGGAAATCCTACCCTGTGTGTGTGTGTGTGTGTGTGTGTGTGTGTGTGTGTGTGTGTGTGTGTGTGTGTGTGTGTGTGTGTGTGTGTTTAATAAATGATTTACGCAAACAAGTGAAGGTAAATAAGATAGATGAATCACATACATATATAATCGTTATCATCATCATCAGCTTCTGTAAGTCCACTGCAGGACAAAGGCTTTTCCTCAACCTTCCTTATTGATTTTTATCACTTCTCTTGACTATGCCTTGTCACCCAAACCGAACCTAACCTATCTCTTCTCTCTATCTAGTTTAAACGTCGGTAACACATCCAATCACAGCATAACCTGACCTGACCTTGCTAGTGGAGAATAACAACATTCACTCACCTTCCTTCCCTCCTTCAACCCTCAACCCCACACCATCCACGAGGCGCCAGACAACGCCCTTAACCCTCCCCCCCTTAACCCTCCCTAACCCCTCATCCTTCTACACACACTCACTCCTCGTTTCCTTAGACAAGCTGTCATGAGTCTCACATTTCGTTCCTCCCCTTCCCTTGTCCTTTCTTCATCCTCCTCCTCCTCCCGCGCTGGTCCAGTCATCGTCTCCGGTTACTTATTCCCCTTCTTACATCATCTTAGCTTCCTATAACTACGTCTTTCTTTTGTTTTTATCACATTTCTGGTATTGTTATCTAGTTTATTGGGTTTTATGATTCAATATTTTCTTTTGATATGGTTTAATTGTGTGTTTTTCTCTCTTTACATTGTCTTATTTAAACCTTTTACTATTTGTCACATAACACGTATATTTATTGTCTTCCTTTAGGGTCTGATTCCACCGCAGTTTATATTTTGGTTCCACAACAATAAGATGATCAACTACGATCAGTCCCGCGGCGGCATCACAGTGAACATGAACCACGTTATTCCCACCACCTCAAGACTCAATATTCTCAACGCCAGCCTACAGGACTCGGGGAACTACAGCTGCACCGCCAACAGCATCATTCCAGCTTCTATCTTCGTATTTGTCTCAGAAGGTAATACAGTTAGGTTAGGTTAGATTAGGTTATCAATATCATTATCGTTATTATTTTATTATTATTAGTAAGAATACCCAGTGCATTTAATATAGTAAGACAATGAAATGTATAGATATATATTCATGTTTGTCTCAGAAGGTAAGGCAGTTAAAGTTAATTTTATTACTACTACTATATTGTTAGCAAGTAGTAATAGTCAGTGCAGAGTGAAAGACATAGATGATTAATATTTTCAACCTATTCTTTCTTTTACATTTCAGGCGACTTCAAGACAGCAGCCATACAACGTCTGGAATCAAGCGCGAGTAATGTGACAACAATATGCCACACCAACAACTTTTTCCTTCGTCTCTTCTCCTTCCTTCTGCTTTATTTAACGAGTCTTGTCCAGCGCGGAGGTACTTGATTAGCCTAGCCTCGCTGCCTCTACTTTCTTCCCTTTCCCTTCCTTTCCCTTCCCTTCCCCCGCCTTTAATCTGTGTGTGTGAAGGCTCGTTCGTGTTGTTGCTCCTCCTCCACCACCAGCCCAGCATCACCACGCGCTAGACAAGTGTTATTTTTAATTGATATCGTATGTGTTGATAAATGTGGCTTCGATCTTATGATTGTGATTTTATTTTTTATATATTGTCAGTGAATTGTCTTGGCGTTTTGATTATGTTGTGGGTGTTGTTTTGAATTTGTTTTTTGAGCATTGGTATTACATTGTTGTTTTATCACACACACACACACACACACACACACACACACACACACACAGACACACAGACACACACACAGACACAGACACAGACACAGACACAGACACAGACACACACACACACACACACACACACACACACACACACACACACACACACACACACACACACACACACACGATAAAGTAGAGGCTACAGTTAGAAGCAAGGCCATGATTCAGCCACTCAATACAATAACATTTATGATTTCAAGGAGATAATTAAACATTTCTTAAGCTGATCTTACAATAAACACAAAAATATTGCTGACCGTACGTAGTAGTGACTCACGTAAAACCATAAAACTTTGCAATAAACTTTCATGATTAACAAATGTGATCGACGAAAAGGTTTCAACTTTTCGTCCCATGTAATAGTATTTTCCATTGACATTCCTGCATTATCAGGCATAAAGTTATAATAATGATGAGTAAATATGTAGCTATTTGTATTACATGTTATAAGAATATTCAATAAAATACGAGGTGGTAATACTAATATTTGTCAATTAATGCATCAATGAATTCCATTTCTGTCTCAAACTGACTAGACATGAACAGGAGTATTCTTTCTCGACTCTTAGATTTATTTTGATTTCAAGACATATAAATGATATTTCCCATAAAATTTTCCTTTGTTGTTAGAATATTTGTATTAGTGTGTTTCTTGTGAGTGGATAAAATATTATATAATAAAGTTAATTCTTATCCAGCGCAGCAGCAACAACAACAACAACAAAAACAAACGGGGCGCAACACAAAAGAACATGATTTCAGAAACTCCTAATTAGACTATTAAGAAGGGATTACTGCCGTACAATGGAGTGACACAATAATGGAACAAAATGAAGGTAACACAATTAGGTAAAACAATTTCTTTCGTAATGAAAATAATCACCATTGTACACTTACTTAAAGAAGAATGAATATTGCAACGAGATATTGAATTTCTTGGTTACCAGAAGAAATTTAAACGCAACTTGGGACAAAATGACAAAATTCTTGTGTGTTTAGTCTAATGTGATACAGGAAAAGGCAAGCTTTAGCACGTGATTCAAAGGAATTATATACAAGCTACTTATCTACAACCGCCTGACATAATAACTACAATGTCTACTGCAAAAAACCCCCCCCATTATACTACATACACTAAGAAAAAAATTATAGAGTAATGATCTTCTAATTGGAATACAGTTCAATAAAACATCATTACCACTTACGCATTAATTAGACTAACACTGAGTCACTATGATACAAAAAAATTTTATGGATATAATTTGGTCGCTTATCCAATGAAATATCACTCGTCGGGTGAGTAATGGTAACTGAATCACACTCACCCAATTACATATATGAGTGTGGGTGTGAGTGAAAAAAATACCAAGCTGGTGATTAATG